>SCDZ01000473.1:0-55772 GCA_004143845.1 Drosophila lacertosa | reverse complement strand
CAGACAGACAAACAGACAGACAAACAGACAGACAAACAGACAGACAAACAGACAGACAAACAGACAGACAAACAGACAGACAAACAGACAAAAAACAAATAAGAGACAGACAAACTCAGAGATGCTTTCTTTCTCCATAAACAAACCCTTGTCAGTTATTAACGATTGCGTTTATCCTTTGCGGCGACAGCGCGTGGGACGCGTCACGTTGACGGCGCTGAAGAAGCGCGGCATGACCGGCGAGGAGATGCGTCGTTTGATGTGGGGACGCGCCTCGATATCCAGTCCGGTCAAGGTGGCCAAGCAGAAGCTGAAGGATCCGTATAATCTGCACACCGAGTCGGATTTCACCAATGCCATGGACATGCTCACCTTTGCCAACAATCCGGCGGCCAGCAATGGTGTGCCCCTGCGCACAACACCAACAACAGCAGCAACAGCAACAGCAACAACAATAACGACAACAGTTGCTCCTGTCGTGCCGGATCCGTTTCGTGAGCTCATCCACTTGTCGGATCAGCGCCCGGATGCACATGATCCGCACTACTTTGCCGGTCTGCAGCAGCTGGCGAACAAGGCGTTCGATCTGGTCGAGCAGACGCTCAAGACGCAGACGCAACCGGCCAAGAGGATGTCCGTGGCAACGTCCGCAGCTGGAATTGGAGCAGCTGGTGTGCCCGCTGCGCCCGTCCAGCCGGCAGTTCAGCCGCCTGCCGCAGCCGCCGCCGCCTTGGCCGTGCCCAGTCTGACCAACTTGTTTCAGGATCCCAAGGACATAGTCGATCCCAAGAAGCTGGCCGAGTTCATGAGCATGCTGGCCGACGTGGAGACCGAGGAGAGCGACAGCGGCGGCCCCATACTGGGCAAACTGTCGCTGGCCAAGCGCACGCACAACGCCCTCGCCAAGGCGGACATCGGCCGCTCGCCCCACTTCGATGGCCAGCCCCTGGCGTCCGTGTGGGGCCAGCAAATGCCCGATCTACCAGCCATGGACACGGTAAGTAGCGGCCACAACAACACCAATTGTTTCAGCTGCTCAACTTCTCAGGTGCACTTCGACTATGACGAGACTGTCGCCGAGGAGGTGCTGACTATCGAGCAGGACGCCGACGTGGAGACCGAGGACGGCAACGACGGCCAGGCGGACAGCGACGATTCGCCCACGGCCGACCAGGTGCACGCCACCATGAAACAGTTCCATCTGCGCAAGTGCCAGCCGGCGCAGGACGAGGCGGCGCGTCGCGCCAAGAGCGCTCGTATTCGTCGCAAAAATAAGTGAGTGTGCTGATCCTCGCACAGACCAAACAATTGGTGTTCCAAGTGCACATAATAGCTTCAATTTGTAGGGACCTTTGTCACCAAACATTTGCCTAGTGTACTGTACTGTTATACCCTGCTAATGCTGCGCACTTTACAGGGTATCGCCGGAGGAGAGCGATGCGGAGCTGGAGATTAAGCGACTGCAGGCGGCACGCGGTCGTTCCGCCACTGGGCGCAAACAGCAATCGCCGCCGGATCCGCTGGAGCCGTGGAGCACGCGTGAGCTGCAGGACATTAACAAGATATTGGCCAAAAAGAAGAAATGAGAGCGACAATGTTTTGTTTATAAATTTTGTTTGTTTGTTTGATTTTTTTGTTGCTTTGCCTTTTTTTTTGTTTTTTGTTTTTTTTTTTGTTTTTGATGACTCGCTTAAACTTAAATACCACACAAAAATGTTAAATACAAAAATCTCTTCGGTACGTACACCAAAGCGGACCCTAAGGAAAACAGAGAGCTGATTTTCCTTTCGGTTAAAAGACAGAAAATGAGCTCGGCTAAAGCCTGCATAACGCTTCAAATTGAGTTGCGGCAATTTTACATTATAACTATACAAATACATTTTATATATGTACATACATATATAAATAATGTATGTATTTTTTTGTATTTCTTAAGGGGAATTTTCTTTACGTATTTGTTTTTTTGATTTTGATAAAATAGAATGTGAAACCTGCAGCTCTTTTGCTTCTGGGCCAGGACATGCTACTCAAACTGTTGCATACTTCTCGTTAGGTAAGGTATATACACACACACACACACACATATAAACTGTGTGCATGAGCTCCGCTTGGACATAAAAAAAAACTTAAGCATTAAAATTGGCAACATGAAGTCGAAGCTAGAGACTCGTGTGTGTGTGTGCCGAGAAAAAAATAACATTATTCAATTCGGTTTGATATGTACATTAAGCATTACACCTCTCAAGCTACAGTGAAAGCACTTTTAACGAACAGCTGGTTTAGTCGGACAACGTTTAAAGTTATTGTTTAACCTGCAAGGTGGCAGACTTTATTTTTGTTTACATGTATATACAGATTTAAATTCTTATTCTTTTGTATGCAAAAAAAACTTAGCCTACAGCGCACAAATATTATTTTTGAATGTCAAAAATCAGTTAAACTTGCATTGAGCAAAAATTTGCAATTTGCCAAAAATCCAGCAATACGTAATAATTTGCATTAAACAAAGCTGTTCGTTTGAGAGACACTTCACTGTAGCTGTTTTTTTTTTTTGGGGTAGCATACCTTGTGCACCGTCTGCTTAGCTGTGCGGCTTCACTTTGCTGCACTCTAAACACTAAAATACATTACAATTCAAAATGTATTATGTCTCTATTTTGTGGTTTGTTATCAATATTATACAATTGCTTAGGCTGCTAAAAAAAACGGGGGCGGGGAAATTACTTAGGTGCTAGCTAATTAATCTCTCCAACTGCATTAATATACATGTGTATACAATTAGTACGAAACTGAATGGCAAAAAACAATCGCCAGTTGTCAGTTATAAATTTTGCCTCCCGATGCTTCGATATGATTGCTAATGGCCAATGTTCGACTTAAATTCAATGCTAAACTTTAAACTTTAACTTATGCTTAATAATTAGGTGGTTGCTGGTGTCTGTATTTGTTTGTTTTGTTGTGTGTGAGTGTTTTGGGCTTTTGCTTTTTAACCTAAGTTAAAATTGTATTTTGTATTCCAAAAAGTTTTACCGAAAGCCGCTGTTCAGCGTGCGATCGGCGGTTATTGTTGTCATTCCCTGCGTTTGCGCTTGCGCCTGCGTCGCAACTTGGGCGTTAGACGCCGACGCATTTATGAATATGGACGCTGCGTTGTTGTTGTTGTTGCCGTTGTTGCTGCTGCCGCCGCTGCTGTTGCTGCTGTTGTTGCTGCTTCCGCTGCTGTTTGGATTGTTGCTGGTTATGTGTATTTGCTGGTGGTGATGATGTTGTTGTTGCTGCTGTTGCTGCTGCTGTTGCTGATGCTGCTGCTGTTGGTGCTGTTGCAGTTGCTGCTGTGTCACAGCTGTTGCATTTGTGGGCGTGCCCCCAAGCTGCAGTATTTGCTGTGCAGTCAGCAATTGGGTGGGTATTATAACCTGCTGCTGTTGATTGTGCTGCTGCTGCTGCTGCTGTGCCGCCGCCGCTGCTGCTGCCGCCTGCACCGCAGCAACCTGCTGTTGTTGCTGTTGCTGCTGCTGTTGTTGCTGCTGCTGCATCTGCAGACGCAGCAAGTGCAGCTGATTGGCATTAATTGCAATCTATTTGGAATTGTTAATGATAAACGAAATGTATCAATTGGAATTAAATGTAAAATTTAAAATTTCTTACCGGGACATTGGTCAGCTCGCCTGTCGGCGTGACAACCTGCTGCAGCAGTTGGATTTGCTGCTGTTGCTGTTGTTGCTGCTGCTGCTGCTGGTGTTGTTGTTGCTGCTGCGCCAGGTTCTGCAACAGTGCCGTTTGCTGCTGGGCAGCTGTTGCTGGCGCTGGCGTTGCTGTCAACTGGCCATTGGGCCCGGCAGTGAGTATGAGCTGCTGCGTCGGCTGCTGTGCAACAATGTTGAGCCCGAGGCTGTTCTGCTGCTGCTGTTGTTGCTGCTGCTGATGAAGCTGCTGCACCAACTGAGCGGGCTGCTGGCCGGGCAGCGCTATAAAGTACTGAAGCTGCTGGGCACCGCCGCCCTGCTGTATTATCTGCAACTGCTGCGGCTGATGCTGCTGCGTTGTGATCTGCTGCAGCTGTTGGTTGTTGCTCGCCGCGGCAGCTGCCGCGAACAGATCCGTATTGACCGTGCTAAAGCCCAGCACTTCTGCCGTGGTGGCTTCCAGTTTGAGGCCACTCACAGCAGCAGCAGCCGCAGCATTAGGTACATTGGCGCCACTCACAACGTTGCCGGTAGTAAAGTTAACACTGGAGTTATTATTGTTGGCAACGGTCGACGCTGCCGCTGCAGCGGCTGCAGCAGCCGCAGCAGCAGCTGCCGCCGCCGCTGAAACATTCGAGCTAGTTGGCTCTTTGGTTTTCTGCGTAGTTGATGGTTTGATCTCCTCGCGCGGCACAATATCGATGAGGAAATCAAATTGATCATAGTTGGCAATGGCCTGGGCAATGTCCGAGCGCTGCAACGTCCGGCGGCGGCTCTCCTCGGTGTGCACCCAGGCGCGCATGGTTAGTTCCTGTATAAAGTACTCGCAGGCCTTGGCAAACAGCAGCGGCGCCTCGCCCGCTATCATTTTGGCGTTCTCGTCCAGCTTCATGATCTTTTTGATGCGCGCCAGCGGCAACACCTGATGCTTAGCATCCACCTGACCAATGCTGTTCACCTCGCTTAATATGTTCGGCCAAAAATTGTCGATCGTTGGCGGCGGCTTACGCACCACCTGAACGCGGGCTGCTTTAGCGGGTTTCTCCTTGGCCGACACCGTTGCCGTGGTCGTCGTTGTCGTCGTCGTTGACATAGAGGTAACACTTATGCCCGTATAGCCAGTGTGGCCGCCGCTGCTGTTTGTCACGGACATAGCCGTTTGCATGGGCATTGTCAGCTGCTGTGACGTGACAATTACTGCGTTTGGCCGCCGCAGGGCCGGCGTTGTTGTTGTTGCTGCCGCTGATTTTCCTAGCGCGTCGCTGAGCTCCACTTTGATCGGCGTCACGGTTATTGTGTTGTCAAACATTGTTGTGGCATTACTGAAAGAAACGCGCACACGCACACAAATTAAAAGGTAACACAAAAGAAACCCACAATACGCAAATTGTACACACTGTACCGAGCCGAGACTCACCTATTTGGCGCCTTATTTGTGCTGCCATTGTTGGTGGCGTACATGGCCACGGTAGGTCGGCTGTGGCGCGTTTGCCGGCTGCAATTGTTAACGCTTTGGACACAGGCACAACCACGAAAATTGTGTTTAAAATGATTTAAAAAAACGTATTGCTAGTAAATTTTGCAAATGCGTAATGCATACACAATGCGCTAGGGATGGCAACTGGTGCTGCAAAACAATCGATAAGGTCACAATAGCAAAACTCACTGGCCATGCCAACTTGTTTGCTTAAAACTATTGTCTCTATCGATACTAGCGGTAGTAGCGATAGCAATGCATGTGCCGAGCACATTTGCTAGCCGAACCAATTGTTGATACAAATTAAATAAGGCTAATAATTATTTAACCAAATGGTGACCAACGGCCAGGAGCGCGAGGCACTGCCCACGACATCGGCGGTAACAGGACTGCCACAGAAGCGCTTCTATCGCCAACGGGCGCACTCGAATCCGATCGCGGATCACAGTTTTGATTAGTAAGTATCCGCTGTATACCCTAGATTTTTAATCTTATTAAACATATTTATTACAGTCCCGCACGACCCGAGGATGTGGACTGGCGATCACTGTATCCCAACATTGGCAACGATCAGAATGTAAAATTCGCTGATATTGGCTGCGGCTACGGCGGCTTCCTTGTCACACTGGGCGAAATGTTTCCCGATAAACTGGCCATTGGCATGGAAATACGCGTCAAGGTGTCCGACTATGTGATCGACCGCATTGCGGCACTGAGGTTAAAAAATAGCGAAAATGTCGCTTACCAGAATATCGCCTGCATTCGCACCAATGCCATGAAATATTTGCCCAACTATTTTCAAAAGGGTCAGCTAGAGAAAATGTTCTTTTTGTATCCGGATCCGCATTTCAAGCGCGCCAAGCACAAGTGGCGCATTATCAATCAGGCTCTGCTCTCCGAATATGCATACGTGTTGGGCAAAGGGGTAAGAACGTAAACATAGTGTTTAGGTTTAAAATTGGTGTTAATTGTAACACTTCCTTTGGCACAGGGTCTGGTATACACGATGACAGATGTGGAGGATCTACATAAGTGGATTGTATCACACATGACACAACATCCGTTGTATGAACGACTCAGCGAGGAGGAAGCTGTAAGTAGAATCAGAGGATCGTATACAATATATAGATGACATCTCTTATTTTGCCACTCATTAATATGTAGTTAATTAAACTCAGCAATTGCTAGCTTCATATTGCTTCTAAAGTATTTTTAATAGAAAAATACAAAGGTTATATTAGACTTTATTGCCTATCTATTATTAATATAATTTATTAATACACCAATATCAGGCTGTTACAAATGTAAGGTTGAGCATTTTGAAGCTATGTGAATGCTAATAATTAATATTTATTAAGAATAAGTTACATAAAGTATGTGGCCTTTGCCAGCTGTCGCAATCAATCTGTATATATTATAAAGTTATTCAAATTTTTAAACGTTTATCCTTGCAGAAGGCGGATCCCATTACGCCCAAGCTGTACCAGAGCAGTGAGGAAGGCGCCAAAGTGGTACGAAACAAGGGGGATCATTTCTTGGCTATATTCCGCCGCATTTAGGCGCATATATTTGACAAATATATATTTTTATAACATAAATAATTTAAGTGTGTAACAGACTTAACGTTTGCTTGTTTTCTTAGCCACATTCCCACATAATGCCCGCGTGTGTGTATCTAGAGATACGCGTTGCGGTGCCCAATGCCCTCACAGCTGATTAGCGTTTGTCCAAAGGAGCCGTACTCAATTTCAAACTTGACGCCAGTAATCAGCGCAGCCACATAGATGGCGGTTCGTGTGTGCTTTGTTAACGCGCCGGTTCGGATTCGAGAGCAGCCGCTGGCCAATGCCATATAGAGGATAAGCTGATCCTGCATATGGGTATCCACGCAGATCTCGTTCTTAATGTAGCCGGCCAGCTCGCACGAGGCGTTCGAGCCAATCATATGACCATCAATGTTCTTCTCGCCAACCGTGGCCGCGCCCACCACGCAGCCGGTGCTGGTTAGCGCGGTCAGGATGATGCCGGCGCCATTTTCGCGCGCCTTGTCCAGTGTATGCTTGTACACCTGTATATTGCACTCGTGATCCGGCCACAAGCGGTGCATTTCCCGCTCCGCCGAGTGCTGCATATCGAAAGCGATGCACTTTGGCAGACGGCCGGAATAGTAGGCGGCCCCCTTCACCGACTCGAACAGGCCAAAATCGGTTACTTGTGCCGCGGTTAGCGTTTCCATCGGCAGCACATCGAGCGTGCAGCGTCCGTTGCCACGTGGATAAAAGCCATGATGTAGGACTTTCAGTTCAAAACTGACACCGAATCGCTTCAGATTGGGATGCAGCACCTGCTGCATATACTCCACCTGCGGTGCAAACGATACGTTTGTGCCGCCAATGACATCGACACAGGCCGGCTTGCCGCCGAATAGAAGCACCGGCATCACCATTTGATAGATTAACGTTATGCTGGCCGCGGTGCGTGTGTCCACCTTGTGCATGGCTCCGGCGATTGTACGCGGCGTGAAGCTCAGTTCGGTGGAGTGCAGCGTGTTGCCCGACACGTCGGCATTGGAAATATCGCGCAGCAAATTGACGCCGTGCAGATGCTGATGAGATAGACCCGGTTTGGGGCGATTGGCACGTATCTTGACCACGCGAACCGGACGGTTCAGTATGACGCTGAGGCTGATTGCATTGCGCAGCGCCTGACCGCCGCCTTCCAAATAGGAGCCGTCGATTTCCACGAAACCACTCATGCCCAGTTGTGCCTGCAAGCGCACACGTAAATGATGGAGCCCCAATAAACGTTTAACAGGGCCAACAAGTACATACCGATTGCAGCAATTCCTCAAACGTTTTCTATTTATATATAATATATATGTTAGTTATTATCAAGATTTCAATTTCAAATGTCACATAGTCACAGTTGGGGGTGGACTGCACTCATTTAATATCGATTGGCAAACGGCTGTGCTGTTTCTCGACAAGTTGGCAGCGCCGTTACACTACCACAAAAACAAAGAAAAAGAACCCCAAAACATTGTGTTTTCGCTTTGTTAACGATTTGTGTTCTACGCAACAATTAAATATTGGCATTTTATTTGCATGCTGCATAGCTACTGGCAACATGTCGAATGTTTACCTACTGCCAGTGGCAGTATTTTTTATCTTTCAGGTGACTTTTCTGGGCACGTAAGTTACTGAACATAAAATAAATATGTGCGAATAAAAAAAAATCGTTTGTTATTGTTCTACACTTGCCGCATTCACAGCTATATTGTGGCCGTCCTGGAGGGTCATGTGGTGCCGACGGTGCCCTACATTAGCGATGCGGCCACCTACTCGCCGGAAAGTTGCATTTTTGGCCAACTAATCAACATTGGCAGCGTTCTGTGTGAGTTCCCCCGCATCGGTGAATTCCCAAGCAATCTCTCGAATCTCGAGTTCAGCCCATGAGTCATATACTGATAATTACTGCAAGCTCTGTGCGCCCGCTTTACCCAAGTTGATGTAATTGTATATTGTGCCTTGTTTTTCGTTCTTTCAAGTGGGTCTTACGATTTACGTACGCTATCGTCATGTGCTGCAATTGTACGAACATCATCCCGAGCTGGACACGGCTGTGCTGCGTCACAATCGTCTGGCGCTGTGGTTCGGGCTACTGTCCTGCCTGGGCATTAGTTTTGTGGGCAACTTTCAGGAGACGAACGTTCGTATTGTGCACTTTATTGGTGCATTCTGCTGCTTTGGTTGTGGCACCCTGTACTTCTGGATGCAAGCGTTGATCACATACATGGTATATCCGATGGCCGGCACCAGGATGATGGCGCACATGCGCCTTGCCTTGTCCGTCTGCTGCACGATTCTGTTTATCATGCTGGCAGTAACAGGCGTCATGTCGCACATACTGTTCAACGGCCAAAATCCTCGAAAATGGCAAGTTACTATTGAAAAATGGAATCAATTCAAATTTTTCTTTATATGCATACTTACGCAGGTATCCCTCGGATGGCGGCTGGTACTATCATGTGATTAGCACCATTTCGGAATGGATCATAGCGACAATCTTTAGCTTTTACATACTGAGCTTTACTCCTGAGTTTCGCGATGTTTCGCTGCAGCATCCGCAAATCTCGCTACTCTCGTACACTGTTACAGTATAGAATATACACTGATCTGCATATATGTCGATATAGTCTTTATACTTATGAAGATCCCGCAGTGGGTCGTGCTCAGAGCGAAGATGTCTGTCACGTCGGGTGCTGTTAAGCAGGATATGTGGATCGCTGTATGCGCTCGCAATCTCTAACTTATTAACTAAGTACCAATACGTAGAGTAGAGTTTATTAAAAATTAGTCCGAATGGAACACCATAAAGCCGTTTTAGGTTGTCCATGCTCATGTCCATTAATGCACACGAGTTGAAATTGAAAAGCAAACAGCACGCGGCAAAATGAAGTGAAAATAAATCCAAAATATATTATTGTTTTTGTATTATTACTTTTTGTTTAAAATATTTGCTTTGTAACCCTTTAAATAGTAAATTTCTTCGCTTTTGTAAATACGCTTTGCTGTGATACATACAAATCAATTGTTACAGGCGAGAAACAGGAGATGCTTCAATTCCTTGGCACCAATAACTGAATACCTGATCTTATGATCTTTCCTAATGCTTAAACACACGCACATTACGTATTAAAACAATAAATACATATATGATTAATCCAACTGAGGCGTTAATAGAACTTTACATTTATTGTTTAGCAATTTCTTATTTATTTTTACAGTGACTTTTTAATTGATTATTGGAATTAACAATTTAACGCGCAATCTGTTGCAATCAAAATAAATATGTAAACTGTAAAATAAAAAATACAATTACTTTATAGCAATTTCCGGTACATTAGTAGAAGGTTTTGATCAGCGCTTGCGATCTCTGGCGCGATCGCTGTCCCGATGCTTGTGCACACCGCGGCTATTGTGTCCGCCGCCTCCACCTCCACCTCCTCCGCCACCACCTCCGCTGTTGCGATGGGAGGAGTAGCGACTGTGTGACTTGCCGGAATTGGAGCTGGAGTTGCGGTACTTGTCAGTGTCGCCGATATTGTTGCTGCCCACATTGCTCGAGCGTTCCTTTTTCACATAGTAGTCCGACCGTTCTCGAGAAGACTTCCTGCTAAAAGAGAGTTCACGTTTAATACGGACATGATAACGTAACAAAGCGAGCGAGGGTAACTGCGCCCACTTACCTCTTTCGATGCTTGCTGTGCGGCGAACTCGAGCGCGTGGGTGAGCGTGAATAGTGGCGCGATTTCTTTTTGTGCTTGGGCGCAGAGCGTGAACGCGATCGGGAAGAGCGACTCCTGTCACGATCGCGATCACGTTCACGTTCGCGTTCACGTTCGCGCTCTCGTTCCCTGTCGCGATCACGATGCGATTTTTTGGAACGCTCACGACTCGGCGTCCGGCTACGCGTGCGTGAGCGCGGCGAACGTGATTGGGTACGTGTACGGGAGCGTGAATGCGAATGGGAGTCTTTCTTGGGTGACTTCTCAGTGGGCAGTGGCACCGCGCGCTGTATGAATCCGCCCCAGGCATTGTGCGAGCCGTTGTTGCGATCGACAGTGATGACGGCGGGTGGCGTATTCGCTTCCTTGGTCTTGTTGCGTGCATCGATGTAGCGCTTCTTTAGCTCCTCAACGGCTGCCTCGAGCTTCTCGACCACCGGCTTGGCGCGTGTATATAGCTCCATGACGCGATAGCAAATATCGGTTATGCTAGCCATCGGCACACGAAATATGCCAAACCAGGGCGGACTGTGCGGCAGCGGTATATTCAGTTTGCGTGCACTTAAATAAATGCACGCACAAGCAATCGCCTCGGGCGTGTAGCGCATAAAGACATCCGTGCGCAGCGAGTCGTTCATGAAATTCCATGACATCTGCATCAGCTTCTCATGCTTCTCGTACTGCAGCACTTGCAGGTACATAACGATCAGCTTGTGCGGATGCTTAACGTGCACACAGAAGCCCAATTCCTTAAGTACGCGTCGCTCCGCCTTAATCACCTGCGTCTTCAGATTCGTATAGTATTGATCCAGCACCATAGACGCGATTTCCCTGCAAGCCACAAAGTATTAGCATTATAATTATTGAAATGGTTAATTGATGCACTTACTTTTGGGCGCGCACTTGCTTAATATGATGGAAGACATTGATGACGTCGCGTATGCGACGAGGAGCCTCCTCAATTTTGGAGGCGAGGCACACGCAGCTCATGGCTACCGTTTCCATGTTGTGGCGCACGAAGCTCTTTGAATAGAAGAATCGCTGGAAGAGCACCTGGCCCGTGGCCATGGCCACCTGTGGTAGACGCAGCAATATGCCCGCCGTTTGTATTAGCTCACAGCCGAGAATGCGAAGATCCTTTTCGGTTTCGTGATCGAGTCCATCCTGACTGGACGGCGTCACATCGATTTTCTCCTCTGGTATAAGGCTGTTCTCCAACGTAAGCACAATTTTGTTGAATAGACGCGGATACATTGGCTTCCCCGTGTCACCGCCATCGGTTCCATGGCCATCGTTCGCACTGGCCCCGCCTCCGCTGGCCGCGACTCCGCTGTGCGTATTGTTCGAGATGTTCACGTTGTTCGAATGCACCGAGCTTACGGTCAACACATTGGTTATTGTTTGCAGTGCCGTTGCCGTAGCTGTTGACATTACTGTGGTTTGGATGACGCCAGTCGTGGCGGTGATAACAGTTGTTGCACCACGACTGGCCATTGGGCTAGTTGGTAGACTTTTTGTTAACGCGAAACGACTATCAAATATGTGTTATATACGTATTTATTCGAGAAATGCCAACAGTGTGGCCCCAAAACGTTTGCAAAATTACATTTGCAATGCAATACAAAAATGAAAAAAAATACTAAGATAAGCGTCAGTGCTCGGCTATCGATGTTTTCGTGTTCGAAACTATCGTAATTCATCAGCGTGCAATGCTCACATCTCCAAACAGCATACAGTTCGAAGTATATTCGGTACGAACGTGTTCGCGTGGCCGCTGCGCGCTGTTAAAGAGAAAGACTCTTCTAAGTGTAATATTGGGGACTTGGGAAAAATATAATTTGGTACTATCGCGCAGTAAATGCAAAATCACAAGAATCACTTGCAGTCGTATGCAACGGCTTTTTAACAACGTATATATATAAAATATATATATATATATATAATTAACTACAATAAATATAGGTGTAGAAAAGAAAAAAGAAGTGAAGTTGGGAAAAAGCCGAGAGCGCCGCACTGCCAACTGAGAAATTGTGCAAAATGAGTGGGGATGTGGCTGCTGAAAATGTAAGTAATTTCGAGACGTATTTATTTTTATGTAATTTTCATTTGTTCTGCAAGTGCATTAATGAGCGGTGCGAACGTGTTGTTCATTTTTTGCATGCAAAACTGCATAAGTACTTGCAACCAGTGCAAGTGTCGAACGACCTGCGCCTAAATCATGCGTAGTCGCATTGCAATAAAGAGTAAAAGGCCGTTTGGTAATTTACGAAAATGGCGACAATGCATGCAAGTAGTAGCAGGCAGAGGCAGGCGGTATGAAAACGACGAGAGACGGCAACGACACAGCGACAATGTGTATTTGGCACAGTGTGACCGATTTTCACTGCTCTAAATACTAGTGTGGTATTTTGCGTACAATAATTGTTATATTGTAAAGTGCTTCATATATCTTAATTTAAATATTTCAAAAAAAAAAAAAAAGTTTAACTGATCTGGTTTCACATAAACATATAAAAGCCTATGTCGTTGCAAAAAAATATATATATATATTAATTTTCTTTAAATCTTAAGTGAATGCTCATGTATAAAACTGCATTTTAAAATTCGAAGATGCCGCTTTAGTTTCGAACGAAATTGAACGAATGCACTTTATAAAGTATTTTGAATATGCGATATTTTATCGCTCATGGAAACTGGTCACACTGCGCAGGGTGCCGAAGTAATCACATGTGTGAACGTACGTTCCTACATGCATATGTATACACATGTATAAAAAAATAAAACAGCCTTGATCCGCTGCGTTACACCGCTACGTTCAAAATTATGCTCCGCAAAAAGTAAACGTAAACGCCACAAACTTAAGCAGTGCAGTTGTATACGGCGATGGTTGCCTCCTTGCTTTTATCCAGTCCACTGTCGTTGCTATTTTCTTGCTTAAAAAAAAATAATTTTCTCATATTGTGAACACACAATTCATTTAAATTTTTGATAGGGTTGATTTTCACCACGTGGTGGTGTGGTGTGTCTATGTTCGCTTACATATAAACACGCAAACACATGTATGTATGCACACGTAGCTGTAAGTTTTGTAAATCATTGACAATTGACTTGCAGAGTTGCTGTTTAAATGTGTCACACACACAATCGAGTGTATAAATATATGTACATCCACACAATGCTAACGATCGCACAGGTAGTCCAATGCTTCATTTTGTTTTAAGCTTTAGGAAGGCACCCCACATACACATGTACACACTCGCCGTGCATGCATACAGCGAAAACAGTATTACATGCATAAATAAACGTTAGAGATATGGATTTAGAGTTATTTCTGTGTGTATAATTTAAATTAAAGTTTAATAAAAATTATTCGTAAATATTGCGTGCAATGGATTTCCTACAATTTGTGTGTATTATTGAAATTGAATCGCATTTGTTAATCTTCAGCTTGATTGTTCATTGTTCTCCGACTTGTCTTTTGCAGAATTTACACGTGCAAAATGGCGGCAGCTGCGAAGTGCAATCGAATGGTGTAACCACTAATGGACACCATCATCATCATCATAGCAGCAGCAGCGGAGGCGGCAGCAGCAGTAAACATAAATCATCCAGCAAGGATAAGCATCGTGATAAGGAACGCAGCAGCGACCACAAAAGCTCTAGCTCCAGCTCATCCAGGGAACATAAAAGTGGCAGCAGCAGCAGTCGGTGAGCGTCTCTTATATGCCTAATCTCTAACTGTATGTGCAGCAGTGCTAATGAGTTTCTTGATATAGCGATAAGGATAAGCATAAAAGCAGCAGCAGCTCATCGAGTGGCAAAGACAAGCATCGGGATAAGGAGCGTGACGGTAGCAACTCGCATCGCAGCTCTTCGTCGTCGTCATCGTCCAGCCATCGCGATAAGGACGGCAAGCACAAGTCTTCGTCAAGCCATCATAAGAGCAGCAGCGGCAGTTCATCATCCAAGGACAAAGATCGTCGCGACAAGGATCGCAGCAGCAGTAGTTCCTCCAGTCGGGACAAGCACAAGTCCTCTTCGTCTTCATCGAGCTCACGCCACAAGAGCTCGTCGTCATCATCATCATCGAAAAGCAAACATTCCAGCTCGAGCTCTAGACATGGCTCATCATCGAAAGATCCCTCCTATGATGGTGTGTTCGTTAAGCCGGAGCCCGTCTCACAGCCTCACACGAATGAACACGATGATCCCTTGCATCTGCACATGCAACATCAGCAGCAACTGCAACTCCAGCAACAACAACAGCACCTCCAGCAGCTGCAGCAGCAGCAACACCTCCAGCAGCTCCAGCATCAACAGCAGCTTCAGCATCAACAGCAACTTCAACATCAACAGCAGCTTCAACTTCAACAGCAGCAGCAAATGCAGATGCAGGCTGAATGCAATGGGATTGGCTACAAAAACGGCTACGAAGAGCACATTGTGGACGTTAAAAAGGAGGAGGAGACCTTTAACTTGTCGCAGGCCAGTTCATGTGATTACTCCCTATCACAGTTCAGACCCGATGAACCCTCGTTTGTGGCCAAGCAGGAGGCCACCTATACGGAGGATGATAGCGCCTTAAACGACGATGATGATGACGATGATAATGATATTAATATGAATAATGATAATGGTGACGAGGATGAGGATATACCATTGGCAATGCGAAAGCGCAAAAAGGAACCCTCCGATGGCATGGACGGCGCCGAAGATGACGATGATGACATTCCGTTGCTTGCGCGCAAAAAGATTAAGAAGGAGTCAAAAGAAAAGAAAAATAAAAAGAAGCGTCCAAAAGAGGAGATCGATGACGAATACGGCAGTGCCAAACCTAAAAAGAAAAGGATCAAAAAGGTAAACACAAGTTTATAACGATTGCAAACGAAACAAACAGAATTTTTTTTTAATTTTGTTAATCTTTTCGGAATGTTGTAGGAGAATGAAATCAAAGCTGAGTCTGTTTCCCCAACAAAGCGTTCGCGCAAGGACAAAAAGGATGATGAGGAAGAAGTGTGGAGATGGTAAATAATTTTAAAACTATTATAACTCCCTAAAATGTTGCTAACTAAATGTGTTCGCTATGCGATGTATTATTTATTTGCATTGAAATAAGGGTGTATGTGTATGTGTGTGTTTGCATTTGTGTTAACATATATCGGCAGAGTCGATGTGTGCGTGTGTTAAGTTTGAATGTCACTGACCTATATTTTGAAAGTCACATTTGACACTGACAAGACGACAGCGCGATGAGTATGTAAACTTTTTTGGCCATTCACCGCGGCACGCGTGCAACAGCTGTTCATCTCAATACAATTTGAGGTTATGTCCGATACTCGTTGCGTTATATGATTGAGCAGCCAGGCAAGCAAATCAGTAGCTGGCACAGCAAATGGCAAATGTGCTGCCGTCGCTGTCGCTGTTCATTGCGAAACGTGAACTTTACGTTATATTCAAACAGCAACGATACGCAACAGTTGCTACCATTAAAAAAAACAGCAGCAAAAACAACAGCAGAAACAAGAAGACTAAACCGAAACCTATTACTTGTGCTCTTTTAAGGTGGGAGGAGGAGAAGCGCGACGATGGCGTCAAATGGTCAACGCTGGAGCATAAAGGACCTGTCTTTGCACCGCCTTATGAGCGTGTACCCCGCAACGTACGCTTTTTCTACGATGGCAAGCCATTGGATCTCAGCGAGGATACTGAGGAGGCAGCCACATTCTATGCAAAGATGTTGAATCACGATTATTGCACCAAGGACGTATTCAATAATAATTTCTTTAAGGATTTCCGCAAGTCTATGACTACCAAGGAGAAGGATATTATCAAAGATTTTCGCAAATGCAATTTCCAAGAAATGCATCAATTCTTCCTGGCTGAATCCGAGAAACGCAAAGCAGCCACCAAAGAGGAAAAGCTCGTCAAAAAGAACGAGAACGAGGCGTTAATCAAGGAGTACGGCTTCTGCATGATCGATGGTCACAAAGAGAAGATTGGCAACTTCCGCCTGGAGCCGCCGGGTCTGTTCCGGGGTCGCGGCGAACATCCAAAGATGGGCATGATCAAACGTCGCATCGCCGCCTCCGATGTATCAATCAACTGTGGCAAGCAATCGAAGGTGCCGCAGCCGCCGCCGGGCCAACGTTGGAAGGAGGTGCGTCACGACAACACCGTCACTTGGCTGGCTTCTTGGACAGAGAATGTGCAGGGTCAGGTGAAGTACATTATGCTGAATCCATCGTCCAAGCTGAAGGGCGAGAAGGATCACATCAAGTACGAAACGGCCCGTCGGCTGGATAAAGTCATTGATAAAATACGCGCCACATACCGTGACGAGTGGAAGTCCAAGGAGATGCGTGTCCGCCAGCGTGCCGTCGCCCTTTACTTTATCGATAAGCTCGCGCTGAGAGCGGGTAACGAAAAGGACGAGGATCAAGCCGATACTGTCGGCTGCTGTTCGCTGCGCGTGGAGCATGTGCAACTGCACAAGGAGATGAATGGCAAGGAGAATGTGGTCGTATTTGATTTCCCCGGTAAGGATTCCATACGCTATTATAACGAGGTCGAGGTGGAAAAGCGTGTCTTCAAAAATCTGGAACTGTTTATGGAAAACAAAAAAGAGGGCGATGATCTCTTCGATCGCCTTAATACCCAAGTGCTAAACGAGCATCTTAAAGAGCTAATGGATGGTAAGCATCACCCCATTCCTCTATTGTTCACTTCCTAATTTTGTATTCTTTCCCATTCGCAGGACTTACGGCTAAAGTATTTCGTACATATAACGCCTCGAAAACGCTGCAAAGCCAATTAGATCTGCTCACTGATGACAGCGCATCGGTTGCCGAGAAGCTGCTCGCCTACAATCGTGCCAACCGTGCGGTGGCCATTCTCTGTAACCATCAGCGTTCGGTTCCCAAAGGTCATCAGAAGTCAATGGAGAATTTGAAGGAGAAGATACGCGCCAAGCGCGATGCCATTGATGACTGCGAGGCCGAGTATCATGTAAGTGAAAACTTCCTAATTGCGGTAGCAATTAATTTTATGTAAACAATTAACCAATTAGGACGCGAAAAAGGCGGCCAAGCGTGGCTCTGTCAAGGAAAAAGTTATTGCCGACAAAAAGGGCAAGCAACTGGAACGTATGAAGGATCAACTGAAGAAATTGGAACTACAAGAGACTGATAGAGACGAGAATAAGACCATTGCCCTGGGCACATCCAAACTAAATTATCTCGATCCACGCATATCGGTTGCCTGGTAAATAAACTGAATACCTCTATATATACAAAAAATATATATCTACATTCTTATGCTAATGGATCCTTTTTATTCTACAGGTGTAAAAAGTATGGCGTGCCGATTGAGAAGATCTTTAATAAAACGCAAAGAACCAAATTTCTTTGGGCCATTCACATGGCCGATGAGAATTATCGTTTTTAAACATATTTGTTGAAATACAACAAAGTAAACAACTGCAACAAACACAACCAACTCACACACAAACAAACAAACAAGCAAACAGGCAGCGCAGGATGAAATAGGAGCTATGGCAGCAACACACAAATCAACACCCACCAACACAAACAAACAACCATACAAACACCCGAAACACACCACACACATACAGCGAACAATCAGTGCAGCCAAAAGTCGCCACCGCCGCAAACAATGATGCATCAAGGGAAACCTTATTCAGACTGGCAAAACTTCTTATCGAACTATGCAAAACTCCCATGCATGTAAATAAGCAAGCGAAAGGAGCAACACTGCGAATAAATGAGAGAAAGATGTATGTGTGCATATATATATATATATATCAATCATTGATGTACATTTTGAAAGCTTTTGTTTTGCTTGCACACAAAATATATATTAATAAATATATATATATATTTTAAAAAAATTTTAGAGTGCGCACTACGCTCAAAGTTTAACTTGACGGCAATGTAGTGGCCGGCGCTAACAAGCTACTGTACTCAAAACTAAAACTACACGACACAATAAAAGAAAATAAATTTATAAAACAAATGCAGATATGCGTCGTACACACATACGCACACACAGCCCCACACACGTGTCCTTACATAAGCCGTATGTATTATTAAGTGTGAGTTGCGTGCGTGTGTGTGTAATTATGCGTGTGAGAGCGCCGCCGGAGAACATAATTTGTTTGTATGTTAAATACCTACATCTTACAAATCAATTATTTTGATAGGTTATTATTAAAATTATTATTATTTTATAACAATACAATTTTTTTTAATTTTCTTGTAAAATTTATTGTCTGAAAAGAAATACATTTTATGTTTATACTTATAGTTGATCTTCGTTTAGCAAAAAGTTTATACCTACAATTTATAATAAAATTCATAAAACAAAAGAAACAAAAACAAAAAGCTTACATATTAAGTGCTAAGTGAAGAGAAACCTTGTAGCCCTTTTTAGCATAGCATAATTTATTCGATTAGAGCAGCGAACCAGACGAGAAATGAGAAACACAAATACGCAAACGAAGAGAAAAGAAACAAATGCAAAACAAGCAAAAATGTTTATACTACATATACTATGTAATTACATTGTAATTGTGCACAATATCATGCCTAAATCTAGAAATTAAATATATATATATATATATATATATATATATATATATATATATATATATGTATGTATATATTTTTTTATACCATGAAGGTTGCGTTTTACACCATGTTTATGCTAACGATCCAAAAGTACTTTGTTCTATTTACTTTTGTACAAATAATTGCAGTAACGGAAAATAGTAATAATTTTCTAATTTTATTTACGTATTATGTGTAATAAAGTTTCATACAAAGAAAACAACAACTAACGAACAACTTCCACATACAACACACATAGACAGGTTTCAAATTAAGTTTCTGTTCGAAGACCACAACAAATGTTATAAATAAAAACAATCAATCAAAAGCAGAAGAACGCAACAATAAAAATTGAAAAATAATAAAGCATAACAAAATGAAAAACGAAACCATTCAGAATGCAACTTAGTTTAAATAAAGATATAATTAAAGAAAAACCTTTTATAAATAGGACTTATATATGAATATGTACGTGCAATTAAGTGAGTTTAAAAAAATATCATGAAAAGAAAACGTTCGTTTATTATAAAACACACTGTAAAAATCAACGCAAAACAAAAGAAATCCACACAAATTAAGAGCCGTGACGATAATGATAAAAGTCTTGGTAAAACACGATGTATGTATGTAGTTGTATGTGTATTTTAATTATGCGAATTATGGCCAAGCGTCGATTGATAAGAGGCAGAGCGAGAGAGAATAATAAACATGCGTTTTGCATTTGTATGTAGGTATTGGTATGTAAATGTGTGAGTGGAGAGTAATTTCGATTATTATTATTATTATTATTATATGTATGTATGCACACACACAGACACAAAAACACATACGGCTATTTAAAAATAGCAAACAATAAATAAATTGAATACAATAAAATCAATGTACGTACACTACAAATACATAGGGTATGTGCACGTATAATCGTTTAAAAAATATCAAATTTATTTTGTGTTATTTTAACGTAAAAGTAAACGCTTTTAAAAGTAGCTAATTTTGACTTATCCTGCGTGTTTTTTCGCATTGGCGCTGGTAAAACAAAAATGGCTACACCACCCATACACAGACACGATCAGACCAGACACGCTTACACACATATATAAACTTGGCATATTACAGTATGATATAAGCAAAGAAAAACACAGAGCATGTAAGTTTAATGTAATTGTAATGGAATGATGCAAATATACATACGACAGCATATACATACATATATTTGTATATGTACAAAAGTATGTATATATATATATATATATCTATATATATATATATATATATACATATATTTATAAACTGAAAAAAATTTTGTTACACTTATTTGGTTTGGCTTATTTGAGAGGAAAGAAAGCTTCCTATAAAATAACTATGTCCACAATAAAGGTCCGTTTCACAGGGTTTATATGCTTGCTGACCGTTAGCCTAGACATGTGCACTTTCGTCGTTTGAGGTTAGATTTGTATTCAAATTCTGAATTGAAATACTATGTTTCAGTTTTTTCGATATTATGAAAGCTATTTGATAACTCCAGCGATAAAGAACTTGAAGAATTTTGTCTTGCAGCACGTTAAAATGAGCCCCAACATCAAAATACTTACCCAAAATTGCTTTAAACAGAGCTATTGGAAATTTTAATCAGAATTAAATAAGTACCACGTGTGTGTATCATTATATAAGTATGTTATGTATATATTTCATATTATATCATTTATCATACATAATTTTCTTTTAGTTTTAGCAACTAAGTTGAGAGTTTTCGATTTTTTAGTAATTGCTTTTTAGAAGTGTGAAAGGTTTAAAAAAATACATAATTTATATAAAGATAAAAACGTGCGACAGCAAAAAAAAAGTAATATTAAGAATAAATATGTAACAAAAAATGACAAGTGATATATATATATGTAAATGTTTGTAGGGTATGTAATATTTAAGCTTAAAAATCGGATATTGCAATTCCTCTCGTATCAAAATTGTTTCATATTCTTCGGTTTTTATTTGTTTTCTCATTATTTTGTGGTTTTAAATCTTTTATTTTAATTATTATTGCGCTTAAGAATACGTTGCATATAATAAAATTGCGTGAATGTGTGTGTTGTATTTGTGTATGTGTGTGTGTGACAGAGAGTGTAGGAGTGTGTGTGTTTGTTGTAATTGTTCATATATCAATATGCATATATAAATAAATTTATAGGAATATGTGTTGGTTTTTAAGCAACATTTTAATGTTTTTTATTTAATTTTTTTGTTAGCTTTTTTAAGTTAAGCGGCCTTTTTTTAAAAGCATTACGAATCGAATAAATATATGTACGTATGTGTGTACGTAAGTGTATATATATGATGTGTATGTATATATAATTTTTTTTTGCATGTTTCATAAATTAATTATTTTTGTTTTGCATTCTGTTGCTGATATTAGAAAACGGAAGGACTCGCGACAAAATGTTCCTGTTCCTGTTCCTGCTGTTGTCTACGCTAAGTTTTTTGTTGTTCTTGTAAAAACGTATAAAAAGCTAAATAGGTTGTTTTAAAAAAATCTCTTTTTTTTTAAATATATATATATATATATATGTATATATATATATATATATATAAATATATATGTATATATATATATATATATATATATATTAATATTTTTATGTATGTATATATTTCTCATATATGTATAAACATGCGTTTGTCCTTATTGATCGCTTTTAATTTGCATGTAGGATACATTTTTGTGCGACTTTTTGTTGCGTTCAAATTTTGGGTTCTATTTTTTTTTTGCTTCGTTTTTTCTTTCGTATCTTGGACAATGTCGACACGTTATTAAAACTCTGAAAATTGATACGTGTTGGTGTTGTTATTGTTGTTGCAATTGCTTAACACGTGCTTCATCTATGCAGATTGGCGGCGCCGCAATTTAAAATTCCCATTGAGTGGCCGAGTCGGTGCCATCGTCCAGCAATTTGAAGGCCCCATTTTTGGTAGCGCCCAAGTATTTACCCTGTTGCGATCTAAAATAAAAGAAAAATAGGTATTAATTAGTTAGAATAAGCTGAATAAATCTATTTATTTGCAATGTGTGAAATTCAAATATTAGAAATCCGTTTAGATAGTTGAACAGCTGTTAACGAATTAAAAATCACAGAATGTTATGAGACAGGTTGTTCAATTACAGCGCTGTGTTAAGATTAACAGCTCTGTTAGAATTAGTAACAGATTGCTAACAGTTCGTTTTGAGTTATAACAGCAGAACATGTTGAAATGTTATGTGCATAATTAACGACTGTTATGTCAAGCGTTATGTCAAAACTCATTGCTGTTACTATGCCCACCAGCATCTGCACAGTACATAAAAGTAACAGCAGCATGTTATATGCTACCGTTAGCTTAACCTTTTTTCTGATTAGTTGCCAAGATTTCACTTTCGTATTGTGAGCAAGCTTAAATACTTAATAAATATTAATGCTCACCTTATGCAAATTCGTGTTGGCTCCCGTAGCTCCAAGAAGAAACCATCGGTTGGCGCATCGGCATCCACCGAAATGCTTTCGCCCTCAATACGCCAATATTTTCCACTGTGCGCCTTCAAATGCACCAAACCCTTTTGGGCGCGCTCAACCAAGATGGTCTCGTAGGTAGCCTTGTTGCATTCAAGCTTGAGGTTGCCGGGCGTACGATAGCCAACGAAGCCCTGCTCGCACTTCAGCACCAAAATGGGTCTGCAGATTTAAAAAAGATTGAGAATATATGTATAAACTAATGGAAAGTTCGTCACAAACCGATTGATCAAATAGAAGTAAAATTTGGTTATCTCCTCGATGGATTCGGAGGTGGCGAACAAGTGACCCGAACGCTTGGTGGCCAAGAACTTGCCGTTGTTGGCGCGGAAGGAGAGCGAGCCGTCACCATGCCAGATCAGCTCAAACAGGGCGTCTGCACAGCGTCGATTGCCGGTGGCCTGAATGCCACCGCCAGCGGACAGACACCAGTAGCGATCCTGCGTGGTGCGCAGTGCCCAGCGATGCGCGGACCAATCGTACTCCAGCTGGAAGGTTTCGTTTTCGCCAACCTCGTCCTGATTGGCCGTCACATCGACGCCCTGCTTGACGCTCACGTAGCGTAAGTTGAGGCCAGCTATGAATGAGGCCTGCGGCAAGGAATCCTCCAGTGAGAACAGCTCGTCTCGTGTCACCGTCGAGGAGCGCGACTTCAAAACCGCCTTCGAGCCGATCGGGGACAAATATTGTCCCTGACGATCGCGCAGCGCCAAATGGCCGCCATGATATTCGGCACTGAACAGACAATCTTCGTTGCAAACCACCTGCAACTTTCCATTGGCATTCAGATATCTATAAGGGAACGAGCGGAAAACGAGATTGGGGTAAGCATGATGAGAATGTAACTATGTGTATATGTTTATACTTATATATGTTTTATATTTATATATGTTTTAGTCTAAAACATATAGTTTGCGTACAACCTGTGTTGGCACAAATACAAATTTGCACAAGCGGACGATTGGCGCAAACATAAAAGCTTACACTTACTTGTTGTTGCACGTGTGCAGCGCATATCGTCCGCCTTCCTCGGCGCGGAACTCGAGTGTGAATAGCGTATCCTCGCCCCAGGGTATATTGGCGTCCACATGAATCTCATCCTGCGATTCGGATAGATGAGCGAAACGCTTGCGTCCAATCGAACGCAAATTGACCTGAGGTCTGGCGGCCAAATGGACGGTCCAGAACTCGCTGCCACCGGGCGTTTTGGCCGTGCAGACAAGTTTGTCGGGCGTGCCGCCCAAGAAATAGCCACGCGACTCGTTTTTCAGCGCCCAACGGCCGCTTCCGTCCTCGCTGATGCTGATTTGAAAGCGACTGCCCGCGTCCCGCTCCTCGCTCTCGCACAGAACGTTGCCAAACTGATCGACCGATAGGTATTTGTTCAAATGAGATCGCAAATAGATAATACCTGTAAATAAATAATTAACAGGAGCAGTCATTAGTAAATAGCTGATGTTATTGGTTATATTCATTCGTTATGGGTACTCTTTTTAAATTTTCTTTTTACATATTGATTGCACCTAATCTAAATCTGAATCACATTTTTAACCAAATTTTAAACCAAAACCAAATATTTTAAACTACCTTAATAATTTTTTATTTTAAAGTTTAATGAGAAGATATTGGCAATAAAGAAAACTTTTGATATGAAAAACCGCTTCTTCTTTTTAGATTTCCATATATTTTGAAGACACCGCCCCTCGCTTTGTCTCTCTCGCACGCAGGCGCATTTAATTGCTTAACGACTAACGGCAATGGCAGCGCCAATCAGCTGTCAATTGGACATTAGCGATGGCATCTGGCGGCACTGGCAGCATTGGCAGCACAATGCTTAATTAGTTATCGATAGGCGGCTCAAAGGCTGCGCGCAGCAATCGCCGCTTGAAAGTTGCTTTTGTATCGTGTTTTATTTAATTTTTGTTTTTTTGTTGCTGTAGATATTATTAAGCAATTTAGCTAATCATTATCGTGTGCTTTGCCCGTCGATTTCAATTTGGATGAGCTATTTTAATGGCCGCCACGAATGCGATGCTTTCGGGCTTGCTTTCCACTAAAAATTTTGTATTAATTGGCACACGGCAACAGCAGCAGCCGTTGCAGCATCAGCAGCAGCATTTACCAATGGCCGCTTGGCAACGGGTCGAGTGGCAAACGAGTTGCTTTAATTATAATTGCCAGCCGGGTCCCGAGACCAGATCAGATCAAGCCAGACAAGCCATCAGCCAGCATCGGGCCATAGCAAAGCAAATTCCCAATACCAATACCAATGCCAATGCCAATGCCGTTGCTGCAGCAAGTTGCAAGCAATGAGTGCATCTTGTGGCGTCTCTGTGGCTTTGATAAATGATGCCAAATTCGTGAGACGCTTTGTTTTCTTGCGATTTATTTTTAAACGGCATACAAACACAACAACAAATAAAGGCGCCGCAGAGCTGCGCTCTTTGGTTCAATTGAACCAATTATTTAACATTTTTTTGTTTGGATATATGAAATGTTAGACCTAACTGATCGATTGATTGATGGACGAAATTGTAATAATTCAATTTTAGTAATAATAACTTGAATAATCTTAGCAAATTACTTTATAGTGACTAACTAAATGATTGAATGAGTGAGGAATTGATGAACTAACTAATTGACAATAGGTGACTAGATGGTAGTTGAAATTTCATTTAGATTATACGCATCTATTGTTTGACTGACTGCTGCTGCTTTAGTAATTGCTTCCATAGCTAGATCATTTTATAAAAATAAACTATGTATTTAAAGACGTAAAAAAAGAACCACTAAAGTAATGAATGAATCGCTTACAACCAGGCAGCTCCAGTTCACTGTCCAAAGTGAACGACTGAACTGAACTGCTTTAGCGAGCTGAACTAAAATTGCCAGCTTTTTGTTGGAAGCAGTTGCTGCACGTCAAATTAAGGCAGCTGTAGCTTGGCTTAAGCTTTGGTTTAGGCCAACAACGCAGCTGTTTTGCTGCAATTGCCAAATGATTTATGTGCGTTACACATACGCAAAGCAAAAGCGAACAAAAGAAAAAAAAAAGAAAAAAAGAGGAAAAGCTAAACCAAAGCGGCCATTAATTCGCTGGCAGATGATTGTGATTACGAACTGGCAAATGATTTACAGCCCGGCAATTAAATGCGTCAGGCGAATGGAAATGCAGCTGATAAATGCCAAACAATGGCAACTGTAATCATTATCATTGTCATTATCATTGCCATTAACATTTTCATTTCCATTCTCATTCCCGCAGTCCCATTTTCGTAAGTTAATTTAACATGCTTATCAGCTATCAGTTCGCGCACTGATAACACAGCTCGAGCATTATGACTATATATGGCGTGCTCTATATTTAGTCGCCTAGCTGGTGGTTGTCATCCATGGTTTTTTTGGCCAGACCAACATGAGTGTGTGTCCTTTAATTAAATCTTTTGCTAGTTGCAAACATATTAAATTCTCGACGTGGGCGTCGACTTAGTTAAAGTTATATTGATATATATATCGTTTTACGGCTTTTCAAATAGAGAGTTTGGATGCAGAATCCTCAATAAAAAACAACTTCAGATTAATCCAAGTTTTGTTTTTATGAAAAGCGCATTTTATAAAACAATATTGTTATTGTTGTTTGTTTAAATCCTGATATCGTTAAGAAGACTATTTGTTTAAAGTGCTAAATTTGAAAGGTAGTTAAGGATTTCTCTAAGAACAAAAAAAATCAACACAATTTTGGATGATTATGCCTATGGGAGCTATATGTTATAGTAGTCTGATTTCGTTTAGTTATTCCTTATAAGTTGTAAGAAAGCTTTCTCTGATACTGATCAAGAGCAGCTTCCTATATACACACATATGTTAGGTTGGCTAACATAGTACATAGATATATATATATATATATTATACGTACATATAAAGAGTCTACTTACTTTCACCGGTGTTCGATGGCTCCAGTGTCCAAAGCTGCTTCTTCTTGAGGCTGGCGCCGTTGGCGTTGAGCTTGAAACCAAAGGTCTCGGCAGTCATGTACTTGTGCTGACCGTTGATCAGCCCGATGGTCCACCAGCCCTTCTGTTGGTTCTGTGAGATGATGTCACCGTTGCTGTGACCCAGCTCACAGCCCTGCCCGTTCATGGTGCTGATGGGTGCAATGATGGCGGCCGTACAAATACCTTTCGATGGGCAATTTGCCTTCTCTTAATCAGCGGTCAGCCGACGTTCTGGAATTGCAGGGTATGCGGCTGGATAGTCGCGTCTATTCACTTGCGAGTCGAGCTACCTCACGTCGATGTGGTTGATCAGCCGTTGCCTGTGTGGTAAATATACAATGGGTTAAACATCAAAATACATATAGACAACGGATATAACAAAAAGCAGCAAATTTTTTGTTTTTTTTTTTTTTTGAAGCAGTTTGATTGATAAAACGAATTTGTGTTCAGGTGTTTTATGTGTAAACTGAAACAGGAGAACAGATATACCAATTCTTAAGTTGCCAAAATCAGCTTTAGTTAACTTTATACACATATCTCAATTGGTTGGTAGAATTCATAAATGATAATAAGCTTAAAGTTTTATAACAAAGTCAAGGAATATGACAAACCAATGTTCGAACCAAATATGAATCAAGACAAACTATTGGTTCAAATCCCAGACTAAATGATGATGAATTGTTTTCTTAAAGCGACATTTTTTGTAAAGTTATATTACTGCCTTGACGTCTTTTAAGCAATAATCATAAAATTGGAAACGTGGGTGTTCGTAAATAGGTAGCATGGCTTAAAAGATATACATATATATATTAATACATTATATGTGAGTATATAGCCTTATTGACGGCAGTATGCGTGCAAAATTTATGTGCTTGTCAGGAACACAGCCAGTCAGCCAGACATGTGTGCTCTGCATGCAGAACAGGCAACAAGCAACAGGCAACAAGCAGCTTGCAACGTGCAACAGGCAACTGGCAACAGCCAAGTGCAGGCAGAGCGTCTTTCGACGGGCCAATGATATTGCTCTGCCATTCATTTCAATGTCGCCAAGTCGAACAGGAAACGTAGATAACGCAATGTTTCTTCATTTATACTCTGTGTGCATTTACAAAATGACATGCTCGATTTGTGCAGCTGTTGGTAAGTAAGCGAAAATTATATATATAAATATGTATCTATATGATTCGCTTGACCAGTAACTAACTAACTTGCACTGTAATTTTCTCCATTTATACTCACTAGCCATATTAATTGTTCTTTGAAAACTTTAAGAAATGTATTATAAGAGCTAGAAGTTACATATATAGAAGTCTAGGGCAATAAAGCAATGCTTATAAACACAGGGTATCTACCTGTCACATCATTAAGTCTGTATATTTTTTACTGGTTTTTTCATTTTTCCTTCTTATTTTGTCGCTTTACATGGACGACACATGTCGCCGACTCTCTTGGGTATTGGCATTCGGCAAACGGAAAAAGGCAAATTCAAACTCAACAGACATTCAAATCAGCTGTCAAATGTCAAATAGCTAGCGATGACATTGGCGTCGCATTAATTACCTATCGATACGCGGCTTGCAAATGTAATCGATGTGTAATGCGATAAATTATGAGACTGTTAGTGAAAACGTTGATTTGCTAAGCATTACAGCTTTAAGTCGAACTCTGGTTTACCATGTTTGCATGCCTGTAAGTGTAAGGTGTGTATAGTGTATGTGTGTATGTGTTTTTTGCATTTATCTGTCTCATAAGCATCTGGCCAGCTCATTAGCGTGACGCGTGCCAGCTAATCAGAGCTAACGAATCGCACGGCCAGGCCCATGACTCAGCCCAGCTAAAAGCCACAAAAAAAACTGAAGGGAAAAGAAAAGCAGGCTGACAAAAACAGGAGAGAAAAGAAGAATGCGGTTACCAACGCTACAAGTTACCCTGTACATTTGATGCAATTTATAATATTAGTTCATGTGTACAAATATAGCAGATATATTGTACATATATAGCTTGAAGAACTGGGAGAATCTATATTATAAGCTCTTTAGCTAATTCAGACTTCAAAATAGAAGAAGATGAATAACTCCTGATCATTAGATGTACATATATGCAAAACAGTATGGCTTTAATATACCCTCTCTTAGGCAGATTGAATGGGTACAGGGCTCAAGGCAGATATGGCTCATTTGTGGGGGCGGCCAGCTGCAGGCAGGCACAGTCACGTAGATATGTTTATGTACACGAATATATACATATGGAGAGATGTAGATATGTCCGTGCGCACGCAGCACTAAAAAGAGCTGTTGATGGACAGCGGCAACAACTTGGTAGGTGGGTTGTGTGCAGCTGAAATTTGCTGTCGCCTTTTTCGTTGTTATTTTGTACATCTATTTTTTTTTTGTATTTTGCATTTATTCGCAACAAAGGCCAAGCCCGAAGGCGCCGCCGCCGCCGTCACCGCTGCTTGCTGATTGAGGATTGTGGCAGCCAGGAGCAAGGGGAAGAGGGAAGAAAAGTTGAGGCAGCGGCACGTAGATACATAAATAAGCGTGCTGCGTGACGAATGAGCAAAAGGAGGCGACGGCGCCCAAAGTGTTTGCTCCTTTAAATGCTTTTTTGCTGTTTTTCTCTGGTTTGTCATTTGTGTTATTGTTGTTATATCTAGGCGTTGGCTTTTGGCGCTGACCATTTGTGAATTGGGCGTTGGCTTAAAGCAAAAATAATAAAAAGACAAATCGTAAATGTTAGCCAAATGCAAATCGGAGATGGCAGATTAACATCAAATAAAACGAAAATGAATATGAAGACTTTGCACACTGCAAATGAAAATCACAGGCTTACAGAGTTTGTTAATTAAAAGGTTTTTAAAAAAATTTCTTAGGAACAAAAATTTAATGTTTGTTTTAGGGGCAAACATTTTTGTCATCAGAATTTGACATTTATAATAATTTTGTAAGTTTTAACAAATTGAAAAGAAAAAAACATTCAATAGTTTTAATAAAAAGTTTAATACGCATTTTTGTGTTCGTATTAGTAGGCTTTTTCTCTCAGTGTGAACACAGCGCTCTTTCCGCGCCTAGCCTACTCCGCCCTCTGGCGCTCCTTGATGGTGGTTTTCACTAATCTGGCATTGCCGAAAGTTTTTTAGCTCTTGCTATCTCGCTCTCACTGAAAAGTCAATGCTCGCCGTTTTCTTGTTAAGTCAGCTTTAGACAGCAGCAGTCGTTTTTTTTCTCTTTCAGTTGTTGTTGTTGATTGTGTTTTCTTTTGCTTGCCATGTTAACTGAAATTCGATAAGCGCCGTTTTTGCAATCGTTTGGCAGATTCGCGTCTTGAAATGCTTGAAATTCGTTGGAAAATTAATTGCAGCTCTTTAAAAAACAATTTCAACAGACAAATGCATATGTACATATGTGCGTGTGTGTATGTGTTCATGTGAAAAGCCAGGCCAAGTAAATCATACATAATTATTTATGCATGCCGATTTGTGTCCAAATCCCCCAGCTGAACAAACATGCATATATAAACACACATATATGCACATATGCAGCCAAGAATGAAAGAAAAAAGATGAACAAACCCCAGAGCGAAATAAAGAAAGGCAGCGGCTAAACAGTTAAACACCGTTGCATTTAGTTAGCGGCTTGAAAAGCTGGCAGCGCCAATTACTGCAAATGGTGTGGCAACAATGGCCAAGCGGAACAGCGTCATAACAAGCACCACTAACAGCCGCAGCAGCAGCCGCGATCACAACAAGAACAAGAATAGGAACAAGAATAAGAATAAGAACAAGAACGCGAACACTAATACGCATGCGAATATGAACGCACAAGAACAAGAGCAATAAAAAGCCCGCAGCTGCAGTCAAGCGTCTGTTTAAGTAGCTCATGAGCTATCAGCAACAGACAACGCAGCTCATTTACACACACACACACAAAGGCGCTTCAATACATTCAAACTCAATCAAATTGAGTGGCATCTCAGGCCAGTTTACCGGTGTCGCCTGCTGTTGCTGCTGCGCTGCTCACAAATCAATTAAATTACAGTATTTACTCTTGTTGTATTTACTGTTTGTGTAGTCTGTTTGTGCATGTGGCATTATTAAAAGCAATCTAATTAAATGAAATTGTGCACACGCACAGAAATTGATTGCGCGCACATACAAACAGTTTTTTTTATGTGTGCATGTGTGAGCTTTTAGCAAATTGCGAAAATGTAAAATATAATGAAATTTTATCGCATCACACACCTTTCTCCAGGCAAAATTTTGCGTGTGTTGCGCTATTTGTGGCCTCACCCCAACAAACACTAGCTATCCCCTCCTCTCGCTCGCCCGTTCGCTATTGCTCATCTCTGCGTGTGTAGCCTTGTTGATGATAACGGTAAACTGATAAACGCACATTCTACATTCAAACAATGCGAGCTCATCAGCCACCGCACATCACTCAGGCAAGGCGGACAAATGCTGATAAATACGAACACACAAGCACACGCACACACACATGCGCACACGGCTGCTGCAGCTGTAAGCAAGCTTTAGGCAATTATGCATGCAATAAAGAGATAGGCGAAGATCAAGCCAGCCAGCGTTGCCACTGTGTCATTAGAATGGACACAACGGACACTGCGCTAATCTGCATGCATACACATGCAAACAATTTAAACTAAATCAACGTCAGCATGTGTCGTAATTTCTTATAATGCTCGTTGTAGCAACTCAACAGCAACAGCGCACAGAAAAAATATTTATGTATGCTGCAGCATACGGTATATTTTTTACTGTAACAGCAGCAGCAACAAAAGAATCGCTCCAAATCTCGGCTTTCAGACAGCAACAACGTTCTAAAAATACTCAGCCAGACACACACACACAGGCGCAAATAGACTTGCTGATGCACAGATACAGACATCAGCGGGGCCGGCAGACATAAATATTAGTGGCCCACGTCTTCGTTTTAAAGACATGCCAGCAACTGCCATGTTGCTGCTGCTGCTTCTTTGGCTGCTGCTGCTTGGGGGACACGCGCGCGCGCAACCGAGCGTTGCATTTGCATCGCATGCAGGTGCGATAGAGAGCTAGAAAGAGAGAGAAATGAACTGGCGATAATGTTGCCAGATTGCACACTGCTACCAAAACGGACAAATTTTTGAAGTTTTCTTTTTCCAAACTTTTTTTGTGATTTGCTTTCGTTAACGTTCCGGCAGTTTCATACCAAGCCCATGTATCGAGCATTCTTTAAAGTTATTTAACACAAACACAGTAATGATCAAAAGGATGCTGTAATTGAAACAGTAAATAATAAAAAGCATTTGTTCTACAAACACCACAATTTTTAATTATAGAGCAAACATATTGAATTTAAGTAATTTGTCCGCTTTTTCCCGCAGTGCACTAGTTCAATCCAGCCACTTGAGACTTTATTACCTCTGGCAACAAAAACTTTTGATGGCAACCCTTTGAAAGTGCGCAAGAGCACGCATAGATAAATATTGAGTATGCACATTAAATTGCTGCCACGGCACAAGTGTAGTGTGCCCGTCTATCTCGTTTGCTCGCGCGCTTGCATTCACTCATCTTATTTTAGTGTCTATCGTGACTTTTATGGCTGTCAAGAATGCAAAAACGATGCTTGCGGGCAGCAGGCGCGGATCTGGAAAAGTACTCATATAATGCGAAACAATTTCGATACCAACATCTGCTCAACTCGTGGGCGATTAATACTTAGTTGAGCTGCAGATGTTATTGTTTTTGTTGTTTGTGCTCTTGCTGTTGATTGTGCTTGTTATTTTTAAAACCGTTTGCGGTTTTTGTGGCGGCGAAATGAAGCCTTAAAAAAGCAGCACAAGCTCAATTAACAGCAAACGGTGCAAGCGTTTGCCGCAAGCACCTTTCCAATTGTTTTATAATTACAAATGTACAATTATGTACAATGCACAACAACAACTCTTCAACATGTTTTCTGCTTTTTGGATTTGTATTTTTTTTAGAAAGCGCCTAAAACAAGTGCAGTAATCAATTATTACGCGACGAATCAACAAATTGATTCGTTGTTGTCAACTCTTGAAAGATGAGCTTTAAAAAAAAGCGCAACAAAACAAAAAGTAAAAGTCACAATGAAAAAGTCTCAAAGATGTCAGACTGCGCAGAAGTGCGAGTGAAAGAGATTTTTTGCCAGAAACCGTTAGAACAACGTTCGCGCTGCTTTTGTAATGTAAATTGTGAATTGACTTTACATTTTGAACTTTAGGCGCTTGTATACGTGCGTGCGATATAGCAAACGAGTAAACACCGTTCGCTTTCAGTGTTGCCCGAAAGTTTGAAAGTTGTCTTAAGCTGAAAGTAGCTATAAATAGCTAAACAATTTTGTGGACTAAATATAATGTATTATAAAGTTAAGGAAGCATTTGTTAAAAATTATTATGCAAATTGAACTTAAAATACCCATATTTTACTTTAGAGTACTATTTTTTTTGGCATAGAGTCAAGCCGTTATTGTTGTTATTTTAAAATTGGAGCATTGCAATTTCTAAAATATATCAACTTTTTTTGTGTCACTGCTTCTAATTGTTTAAGCATATACTTCCTAATAATTTATTTAATTTTAGGCATACAGTTTTTTTTTTAAAAAGCTAGCAGCTGTTGCACTTTCCAAACTTCGCAGTGCCAGCTGTAAAAAAGCTAAGCTGTTAACACTGATTCGCTTTCAAAGCTGATCTCTTTGGCGTCTGCATTTACAGTTTTGAAGTTCGATGCTGTTGCTGCATGCGGTTGAGCTTCGTTTGGAACAATCAAAAAATCAAAATCAATAAGCGAACATAAAATGAAATGGAATGAACTGAGTGAAATGATTTCAAATAGAGAAATCAATGAAAGCCACTAAAATGGCGAAATGGCCGGGGCCGTATGGCAGGCGGACAAACGGTTTCGGGTTTTTTTTTAAATCATACATACACATACATACATATTTTATTTTTGCGCTCTGCTGCAAGCACCTTGGCTTTGGTTGAGATTGGATTTGGCTTGGTTTGGTTGATTGAACGGACATAAATAACTCTTGGATACAAATGTCCACACATATCTGTAGCACAACATTTAACTGTTGTTGTTGCGCAGAGAGCGCGCGCTGAAATTACCGCTAACAGCTCGAAATGATTTATGCAGCAATTACATACACAAGCGGGAAAGTCAAAGCTGGGCGTTTGCTACAAGCAGAGGCTGCTACAACCTGCACACACACACACACATTAATAATTTGTTCGTGTTTTCAATAGGCGCAGCCATGAAATGCATATAATAACAATGAGCATAAATATTTGGCCGAGCCGCGCAAATTACATAGCAGACAGCTCTTTGTGCGGCGTGCGCTGGCGTCTGGAACGGGGGCCGTAATTGGGGGGTGTTTGTATCAAAACATGATATTTACAACGATTGGCAGCGCCGGGCGCAGACAAGTATCGATATTCCGAAACGCCTGGCAAATTGAAAATGTCGGAGAAAAAAAAAGCAACCAGCTCAACCAGTTGGTACTTTTTTTTACCACAACTTGAACTTGCACTTGTCAGCCAGTTGGTGTGGCATGCGCCTTGCTATTGAATATTGCATATTGAACAAAACGAATTTTCAGCGACACCTCCTCGAACGAACGATCTGCGACGGCTTTAAAGGCCGCGGGCCACTTAAAAGCGCTCGCATAAATCAGAGCGCACGACCGATTGCTGCCTGCTATGCAATTGCCAAAGGAGTTCACCGAATCGAAGGCGAAGGCGGAGCCGCAACAAGTAAGATTGCCTTAATCGGGTGTGCTCGACTAGCAGATACTTTAAGCCCAGCCTTTAAACGATACGTGTGTTCTTTATACAATTTTTAAAATGTGAAAAGAGCTTCTGAATCTATGAACATACTAGAGCGCCAAGTTGTACTACTTAAAATGCCTTCTTTTTTAAATTTTGGGTGGCAGTGGGGCAAGTGTTACATGCACCCGCTGAAAATCATTATACCCTTTTTGCTCATTTTCGGGGTATACAAAACGAAAGCTAAAGACTTTTGACATTTATCGGCAACGCCGCAACGGAAATGTGGATGCTGGTGGCAACGCTGCCCGAGATTGCAGTGCATTGAACTGCGCACAGAGTTCAGCAACTGAGACAGCATGCAGCATATCAATTATTGTTATTGTAAGCAAAAGAAAAAGGAAGCAAAGAAAAAACTGCGACAGAGCGTCGCCCAGTCCAAAAATATCGCATATGAATGCAAGACAAGGCGCCTGATATGTTGCAAGTGCTGGCATTGATAAAGACACATAGGCCGTAGATATATGTATGTATATGCATGTATGTACATACACACACACACTCGCACACTCGTGTCTGTGTTTTTTATTTGCATTTGTATTACTGCGCCAGGAAGCGACAACACCAAATGAATCACAAACAGTTTTAAAGCCAATTGCGGCGCTGTTGAAAGCGAAACCAACGAAAAAAGGAGTCAAAAACAGCAGCCACAACAACAACAACAACAACAGCCAGACGTGACTCAGCAGAACAAAGAAAGCGTGCGAAAGGGTAAGAGAGGAAGAGGCGCACAGTATTGGTGTGAGCGAATGTGACAGCGCGGGCGTACTTGCGAAAACTGTCATAAAAAGAAAGAAAAAAATACAAAAGAAGCCAAAAAGGAATATAAGCAATGGAAAATGAAAGAACTTTAAAGTTGGATCGCGAGCTGAATGCTCTATGAAAAATACTTTTGGGATTTAGTTTAATTCTTGGGCTAATTATCTTTTAAAACAAACTTATTTACCTGTCAAAGCGTAGGCGAAAACTCTTAATGAAATAGATTGCTTATTTATCTCTTTTAGATTTCTTAAACCAACTTTATCATAACAATAAACAACAGCTGCGACATTCGCTGCATTACACAAAACTAACCACTGGCAAATGGCCTGAGTAAGCAGTGAGTATTTCATGCATTGCTCACTGCCAAATCAGAGAGGCAAATGCAATTAAGCAATGAGCAGGCATACGAATTCATATGAATCGCACACACCCTCATCATCCTCAACGATTCAGACAAAGCAACGCGGGGTGCGGCACAAGGGCAGTGCGGGGGTGGGGACGGGGGAGGTGGTGACTGAGTGGGAAATGCGCGTAAAGTGCGTTGTGTTTGGTTGTTTCAAGGGCAGCTGCTGCCGGCTGCACTTGATGGCCCAACTGAGAGCTGGGGAAGAGCGTGTTAATATATGTATGTATATAAAAAAAAAACATATATTTATATATAAATAAATAAGAACGTATGCCCGCATATACAAAAGGTGGCTTATGTGAAGACTGGATACAGTAAGCACTTCTGCAAACGAACTTTAAGATGTCTACATAAAGAAACAATGATTAAGTTTCTCTATACGACAGTTTAAGTTAATTGTTGTGTTAAAAATCCTCTAGTTGGGCATGTACGACAAGAAGATACCCTTTATACCGCTGCAAATTGCAGGTCTGTCAGCTTTTACGACTAAATGGAATCAGCTTATCGTTCAGATCAATAATTTTTATTAAATTTAAGATGCCTTTCATTGCATATTGCATACATGTATCTTGTATCACATCTGCAATGGCTTTTAGGTATGTATAATATATAATATATTATATATGAATATTCAACATATTTTCATTGTAAATAGCTGAGTGAGATTAGTTAACGGACAGTTCACTGTAGGGTCTACACATTGTTGTGTCTTGGGCAGACTTGTCTTGCGATAAAGGGGCTTCCAGTAAATGCGCTTAGGTGTGTGTATTTGTGTGTGTACCTGATTTCCGGCGCGCAACGGAAGCATTCGATTGGCAGTCCGTTTTATACGCAAATGGTTGACAATGCAGCCAGCCAAAGGCACAAGTCTGAGACGCAGCCGTTGCCATTACCCACAAAAGCATTAAAACGTGACTCACAGCGGGGCGAGACAGGCACACAAAGAAGGGGTGGCCAGGTGAGGGGCAGGGTGTAGAGAGTATTTATTGTCTATATTGCTGGCTGGAATATAAATTGCGCTAATTGCGTTTCTGCTGGTTGCCGGTTGCCAATGCGGATGGCTCAAATGCAAATCCTGATGGAGAGTTATTGATTTGCCAGCAACAGCAGCGAGCAATCAAATCCAGGGCTGAGGGTGGTGGGCGCGTGCAAAATGAAGCTGAAACGAAATGGGCAGCGGCAGCGGGGTTTTGAGGGTATGCAGTAGTCAGGCACGACCCAGCACATCGCAAGATGAGAGGCAGGTGGCCTGGGGCAGGGCACAAACAACAGATACACACACGAGCTCATTTTTTTGTTAGAACACAGGAAAATGCACCCGCAAGAAAAAGGGGTTCTGCAAAAATGGCTTTAAATCAAATAAAACAAAATATATTTACTTTTTTTGCCGAACTTAAAAGTGCAAGCCAAAAAAAGGCCAAATGCGCAGCACTAAAAAGTTGCACGCAAACATTCATATTGTATATATATATATATATATATATATATATATATATATATATATGGATATGTATAGTGTATGGACAGCTTGGAAATAAACTAAAGCGAAGCTTAGCTAAGCAGAGCAATATACAGTTAATAAAGTGCGAATGGCAGCAACAACAAAACAGAGCCAGACAACAAATTGATTGACAGAAACAGTTACAAATTGATGTGAGATGTGCATGAAAGAAGGTGAAAGACTGTGCGTTGGCTGGGGTGCGTGGTATGTCTGTCAGCTTTTGACTGTTGACGAGTTTAAGCTGTTTGATTGAGACCAAATAAGACAAAGACATGAAGCATGAAGAAGACAAAGGCGAAGACAAAGTAGAAGTAGAAGTTTACAGGTAGTCATCATTCATCTGGGCACATTGAGAGCGTGAGTACAAAGTAGAGAGCAAGGCGTGTGCGCGCGAGAGAGCGGCCCGCGCGCTTTAAAGACAGAGAGAGAGAGAGAGAGCGAGAGCGGCCTCTGTGAATGCCAATGTCAAGGCAATTAGCCAAAAGCCGGTTGGAAAAATCAACAACGAGGCGCAGCAACAAACAATGCCAGCGAAGAAGCGGCAGGCGCAGCGGGCGAAGGAGGTAGGAAAATCGTAAAACAAGGCAAGCGCAAAATGAAAAAAATTAAAAAAAAAACTATAAAATGTGGTTAAAGTCGCAGAGCTGCCAGCGCTGACTGTGACGTCGGCTGCCATAGATTTTATGACTTGCAAGAGGTGCGCAATGAGAAAGAGAGAGGCCCAGAGGGGAGGGGCGGGCGAGGGGTTTCGGCAGGTGCAGATGCACAAAGCGACCAAAGATGTGGCTTGAAACTGGAGCAGCGCGAACAAGTCAAGGCAGGGCAAGAGAGAGAAAAAAATGCGTGTGCATTTGTGTCCGAGGGTGTGTGTGTGTGTGTTGGCAAAAAGAAGCAGTCGCAGCCGCAGCAGGCCCGAGTGCATTGGGAGGCCATGTTTGGGCAAGGCACGCTGAAAGGAATTCACTTACTTTCTTTGTTGCGCTAAGCCTCGTTTATTGTAGTTGTGGTAGCTGTTGGTGTTGTTTCTGTAGTTGCAGTTGTTAACGTTGTAATTGTTATTGTTGTTGCTGCTTCTGCTTACGCTGTTATTGTTGTTGCCACTGCTTTAATTACCGTTTTTAATAGCAACTTTGCTTATTATCCTTTGCCCGCGCGTGCTCTCTCTTTCGCTCTTTCCAACGCTTCGCTTTGGTCTGCTTTGGTTAGCTTTAGTTTTTAGTCTCCGTCGCTTTGCGTCGTTTTCTATTTGCGCTCCTCTGCTTTTGCCGGTGTTTCTACTACGCCTTCGCCTGTCGTTGTGTACGTGCGTGCGTGCGTATGTGTGTGTGTGTGTACGTCTGTTACACCCTTCACTTCCAATTGGGAATTTGTTTTTTTTTGTTGCTTAAGCAAACGAACAAAGTAACTTTAGCCTCAGTTCAAGTTCACTCACAATAAAAAATCAGAAAAAAATATGTACGTAAACAAAATTCACAGGCAACAATTATCGGAATATTTATGTGTGTGTTTTTGTTGTTGTTTTATGTTAATTGCTTTTTTGCAGGTATTTTTTGTGCAGCAGCAGCTTTTGTTTGCTGGCGCCTATTCACATTCGTATGCGTGCGTGTGTGTTTTGTATGGCAAAAGGATTTTTCACGATTTAAAATTGGCTGACTGAAGACGCATGCGCGCACAATAGGACCACAAGACTGGTATGGAAAAACACAACCGTTCACGACCTGCTCTCGAATTGGAATGAAAACCCGTTGCAGAGCCATATACAATTTAAATCCAAGCGCGTGCCTTACATAATGTTAATGCGCTATTAGCGACGCACTTCTGTTAACGCAATTATGAGCTCCTATAACATTAACAGTGACAATGTTAAGGTGGCAAAATGTTAGTATTTAAATGCAGAGCGAGCTACTGTTAACGTAAAATACAGCAATGTTAACTCCAAAAATATAGCCAATTCATTAAGCAAGCAGACATGTTTGCTCGTTTATTTGATACTGTTGGCATAAGAAAAGAAGTGTATTTTAACATAAGCAGCCTTGCGCTGCTTGTTAACATTGTGCTGTCAACCAAGTCTTGCTACTCGGCGAAAGTGCTGTTAGGACGTTGAATTTCAAAAACGAAAAAAAATACGAATTGTAACGGTAAATGGGCAAAGGAAATGCGCATAACTTGAACTTGACGAATTGCCGCTAGCTCGCAAGCCGCCACGCAGCTTGATTTACAGCTATCCCAAACAGATTTAATGCAACCGACTGGCTCGCTACTCTGCATGCTTGGCAAACCAGGTGGCGCCATGCTCTGTTAACTTCTCAACTGCACATGCATCTTCCATCTTTTCTTTCTTGCGCCTGCATTCTGCATTAACGCTATTTATATTTTGCAGTTTTCATTACATTCGGCACGTTACAATTCGGACCTGGCTCTACCGAACGCAACGAGCGTGTGCAAATGTTGACTTAAATGGTCCAATCTCTGAATGGCGGCCCAGCCCACCAACCAACTAGCCAGCCAGATGCCGATTTCACCGTCGGCTTAAACACGTCACGGCCAATTAAGACTGGACGCGTGTCGTGACACGAGCAGCACGACGTGACTGTATAACAAAAGCCTGTGTTTAGGATTACTTTAAAATATCAAACATTTTTTAAATAAGTATTTTTATTGTTAAGTTATTTAATTTTGTTATTTCCAATGGTAATTATTGTTAGTCATTCTTTTTAGTTTATGTTTTTTGAATATATTATTTAAATAAGTTCGAAAATAGAAAAATATGAGTTAAAAAGGGATTTATTTAAAACATTTTAAAAGAAATGGAACTCTCAAGAACTCTAATCAAACTCAAGTAAAATATTGTTAAATAAAGTCGAATTGTATGCGTGTTAACAAACCCAGGATCGTGTCGTGTATTAACCTCGAGACGCGCTCATCTCTGCCAAAAATGCAAGAGTAAATGTACCAAATCCTTAAATAAACAATACATTAATATTTATAATGGCTCACACACACGGGCACATATAGAGATATGCCAAGTGTGGATGATTGTACAAATTTTTTACAGTTGCATATTTTTTGTTGTATTTAAAGCAAAAAAAAAATTGCGCATTGCATGCCTCGTGATTTTAAGCAATTTTAAACAAGTCAATTATTAGCCGCAAATAATGCCAGGCACGCGGGCCCGCCAAAAATAATAAAATAAAAACATAAATAAAAAGTATAATTAGTAAAAGCAAGAAAAAAATAACAATCAGCTGCTGTACAACTGTTATTGGCATAGTAGCAGAGTTGTCAACGGCAATAAACACTTGTCACACCAGTTGGCAGCGCTCACTCACAATGGCACGAACAGCTGATGCACAGCAGGCAGGCAGGTCTGGCCGAGTTATGCAGGGCAGCGCAGGGCAGGGCAGGGCACGCAAACACAGTCAAGTTGACAGCCTGGTCGCAAAGCCAGAACAACGCGAATCAAAATCGAAACGAAATAATGCTCAGTTAGTTTAAATTTAAGTATTTTCGAGTGCAAAATTAAACGGAATCGCGTGGCGTGGGCGCAACAACACTTGTATGCCAACTGCTAGTTCCCAGCAAACACATATACCGTAAAATATTAAACGTTATTCCCCTCGGCTAGTTTCATTCACAACCAAATTGAGTCGACAAAAAAAAGCCAAACAGAATTTCGCCCTATTGGACGGTGTTTTTTGTTGTTTTTTTTTGTTTGTTTGTTTTTTGTTTTGCTGTTGTTGTAGGGCTTAAGCAGCCGCGCGACCGGTTAGGGGTGGCGGGGGGCTCCGCCAACAAACAATTTTGAATGATATAAACGAAAAGAAATTAAACAACAGCAACACCAAAATTGCACAAGAAACGCTCAACAGAAAGAAAAAATTCACTGGGGGGTTGGTCGTTTAACAGCCTCAGCTATCCAATACTCGAACCCAAACCAGCACATAACAAAGCCGAACGGCAACAACAACAGTCACCAGCAGAGAACGTAGCGACACAACAATAATAATAATAGCAACAACAACAAAAGTAACAAAGTTCTTACTAGCCAATGCTTGTTGCCATCTCTCTCGCACTCACGAGCACACACGTTCGTGATTTGGCGGGGGTGTTGGGCAGCGCGTGCTCAAAAACGCTCAGCATAACATTTCCGCGTTTTAAATATCAACAACAACAACAGCAGCGGCAACTTAATCAACAACAATAACCACTAGGCACAGAACACGTTTGGGCTCGTGTGAACAACAATAACAACACGAACAGCTAGCGACAAGGACACAACTGTCAACGTATGTGCATCACACATACAGCAACAATAATAAAAACAACATACGCACACACACCAAATGGATGTCCTGGAACTGCTGCGAGCGAGCGCCAGCGGCTGTTACAACACATTATTCTCGGATGCCTGGTGTCAATATGTGTCCAAGCAAATCGCCAGCACGGTAAGTGTCCTGGCTAAATTAAATATAACGAAAGCCACTGTTATATTAGCGGTGTTAAGGGGTGGGCTCGTTGTGATTCATGATGCATTGTTAAGGACATACAAAGCCCTCCTCGTTAGGTGTCTCTGCTAAGCCATCAGCAGCGATCGTTAGAGCAGCAACAGCAGCCGCTGCTGTAACTGTTCTCGGTCTCCTTCCTCCCCTTTACTTAATCTCTTTCAAGCGCGCAGGCCTTATGCAAATATATGTTCGAGTGCTTAGGGCTGCCCCACACGACAGAAACAGCTGTTTTCACAAATCTGTGCAAAGTCAATATAAATATTGTTTTGTTTAGCTTTTGGTTGCGCAAACGGTTTGTGTAAAACATTAACGATGTTGATTTACTGGCCAGCTCTCTATTGTTCAGTTTGAGGGTCAAGAATTGCAGTGATTAAACACAAAAAAAATGCTTTGATTATCGGATTTGCGCAAACTCGCTTGAACTTTGCCCAAACATATTCCCATGTATTATTATTATTATATGGCTTTTTGAAGCAAATAGTTCCTTAATAAATTTAACTTGCATTTCATGTGAGTTATTTGCCAGCCTAAGCTTGATAAGCAAAACTTTTATTAAAAAATTTTAATGTAAATATTTACTTTTGAAACTTACATTAATAATCTTCTAGATTGAAGCATTAAATGAATAACAAAATAAAAAGAAAATGAATAAGTTATAGCACGTCCAGTAATTAAAAATTTGCGATAAATGCAAAATTAATTTTGTTTATCTTCCAAGCAATGAAAGTATTTAGATGAATTTCGTTTATTTTTTTGTACGACTTCTATTTTTGTCTATCATTAACATGTTGTTTTTATCTAATTTTTAAAAGATAAGTTTAAAGCTAAGTAAAAAAAAATTAAAAATATAATTTACCAGACGCTCTGATAAAGAATGATATGTATTTTTTATTTTCTTTTTTAAGCATAAAACTGAATTTGATTTTTATACATTTAAATAATTAAAAAATATAACGACTGGGAATTTGCGCAAACTGTTTGTGTAGTGTGTGGGCCCCTTGTTGGCATTTTGCTTTGCGCACACTTCCGTCAACATCAAACGTTGGTTCGCTCTGTTTTGATTTGCGGACAAAAGCTGCCAACTTACATAAACATGCTGAAAGAAAGTGCTGGGCATATGTACATATGTATATATATGTGTGTGTACATTTTTCTTTATTTATTTCTTATCGTTTGGGCAAAGTAATAATATACATACATATGTAGCTTAAGGCCTGACCCCACAGGCGCATCAAAAGTGCTTAGTCTATAACTGATTAGACTGATTACGCACTCAATGCCAGCGGCAATGCGATTCGTTATGGTTAAACTGACTAAATCGGCCGTACATACATATACATATACTTTACAAGCATATACGCTTATGACAATAGCCTGCACGTGTGCAGCCAAACAGACAAAATCAGTTGGCCATAATTCAATTAACCCCTTGGGGCCAAATCAATTGATACCCTACTTTGCTACTTTACTTTTTTCCTTGCCTTGTGACTTGTTGCCACGCGTTGATCCAAAACAACATAACAAAAATCTACAAAAATAAAAAAACGATACTCAGTGCAGGTGCGTGCGAATATTTGCGCACACACACATATGTAGATATGAAAATACACGGACACACACTAGTGCATAATTGACGTATTTATTTCTGCACATACTCGTCAAAGTTATGTGGAAAATTCTGTTATCGTGACGGCAGTTATTTCTAATTGAAAATAAGACAATGCCAATTTTAAATGATTTTTTAAATTGTATAATTATTCCTTGTTATAATCTTTTTTAATTGAGAAAGCAAGAGTAGATTAGTTTTAGTTAAATCAGGAAGAAAGTCAGGGTATACGCATTATACTATTTTGTTTTGTATACCCGGTTTATTGAGCAAATTAATGAGTATATTGGTTTATTCTATAAAAATATTACTTTAAACGCAGTATTGACTTGTCAGCTGAATCCGTTTGTAACAAACTTTTTATCCTTTGCATTCATTAAAGTGGCAAACTAAATGGATATAAATGGTACTAAAAGGATATATGTATGTATATGTACATATACATACAATATATATTATTGATCAGGACGACTATTCTCAGTCCACTTTGTCTGTATGTCTATTCTTTTAACTAACTTACAATTTATTTAAAAATGAATTTTTTCGGGTTGTAGCTGAATACGGGTATTTTCATGTCGACCCGTCGCAACTTGCGAGCATACTTATTTGTTTTTGCTGTTGTTCTGCTTTGTTCTTGTATTCCTTGCTAGTTTGAATTTGTTGTGGCGCTGCTTCAGTTGTTTTGATTTATAATTGCCGCCTTCGCCGAAACTTGTTACAGAAATAAACCGTAAACAAATGGCAACAACAATAACAGCAGCAATAACAATAACAGAAAATTGCAGCGAATGCAAATGTCAAAAGCGAATGAGAATTCAAATGCGGAAGAGGCGGTACAACAACTACAAGAAGAAAGAACCACATCAACAAGTGTTGGCAGCGCCGTTTCAGCATTAACATTGTGGCGACTGCATGCGATTCAATAGAAAATATAACAAAATTGAGAACGGGCGAACGAGCGAGCGAGAGAGTCTGTTATACTTAAGATGCATATAGATGCAATATAGTTGTTGTTCGTGTGCGATGTTTTGTCTTTCTTTCTTTTGCATGAAAAGAGAGATAGGCTGGTATTTGAAATGCACTACACACTCTTTTTATTGGGTGACATTGTAGAGGGTATACTAAGTTTCTTATGTAATGTGTCACACATAAAAGAAAACAACTTGTGTTACCGTTTAAAATAGTAATCGTTTTATCTATGCAATCAACATGTTAATATGATTGTTTACTGTACATCTTCAAGAGCTTTTATATTGAAGGCTTTTATAGATTTTTGAATTTTATTATATTGATTAATTAAAATCCTATTGGAGTTCACATGAAAAGAATTGTTGTTTTGTTGGCTTTAAGATATTATAAACAAACTTTTAATTTTTTTTAAATTTTTTTCAATTATTGATTTGAAGTTTTGGCATAAATATAATTATGTTAAAAGTGGGATATAAACATTTGATATTCCCGCAAGGGCATTTAAACGTTGGCCACGTTTCGTTTATTGTGAATGTCTCTGAGTGTTGTTATCGTTATTGTTTTGCAGATGTACTGGTACGGCGCCCTGCTCGTTATCGGCGTGCTGTTCATCGCCTGGTTTCTGTACTTCAAGCGTCTGGCACGGCTGCGATTGCGCGATGAGATCGCGCGTTCGTTGAGCGCGGTGACGTCAGCGTCGGGCGGCGACCATCGCGGTCTGCGGTTCCGGAAGCGCGACAAGATGCTGTTCTACGGGCGGCGCATGCTGCGCAAGATGAAGAACGTCAGCGGGCAGATGTACAGCAGCGGCAAGGGCTACAAGCGGCGGGCGGTGATGCGGTTCGCGCGTCGCATTCTCCAGCTGCAGCGCGAGAATCGGCCGCTGGAGATGAAGACCGTGGAGCCGCCGGCGGAGTATCTGGAGGAGACAATCGAGGGCAGCGATCGCGTGCCGCCCGATGCGCTCTACATGCTCCAGAGCATACGCATCTTCGGGCACTTCGAGAAACCGATCTTCCTCAAGCTGTGCAAGCATACGCAGCTGCTGCAGCTGATGGCCGGCGACTATCTGTTCAAGATCACAGATCCCGACGATAGCGTCTACATTGTGCAGTCGGGCATGATCAATGTATACATTTGCAATGCCGACGGCAGCACACTCTCTCTGAAGACCGTGCGTAAGGGCGAATCGGTGACGTCACTGCTCAGCTTCATCGATGTCCTTTCCGGCAATTCCAGCTACTACAAAACGGTCACAGCCAAGGCCATCGAAAAGTCGGTTGTCATTCGGCTGCCCATGCAGGTGAGTTGCCAACTGCGTTCATTTCTCATCATCAAAAAATATAGTTAAGAACAGCTGCCAAAAAAAGAGAGCTTGGCAACTTTGAATATTGAATTATTTGCAACTCTTTTAAACATTCATCGTTTCCACAGGCCTTCGAGGAGGTGTTCGAGGAGAATCCAGACGTTATGATACGCGTCATCCAGGTGATTATGATACGGCTGCAGCGAGTGCTCTTTACGGCGCTGCGCAACTATTTGGGCCTCAATGCGGAGCTCGTCCAGAATCACATGCGCAGCAAGGGCAGCACCGCTATGCCCGCCGCGGTCGTCAACGCCGTTCTGTCGAATTCGTCGCAGGCCTCGCGGCCGCTGGCCTCGGCGCGTACACCTGCTTCGCCCTTATCGCGACTGTCGCGCGAGGAGCACACACTATCCGATCCGGATCCCAATCCCAATGCTAATGCGCTCCACTTTGCCGAGGTGCACGGCGACGCGCCGTACATTGATGTGTATCATCATCAACAGCAACAGCAACAGCAGCCACATCCGCATCCACAACAGCAGCAGCAGCAGCAATTGCAACAGCAACAGCAGCAGCAGCCACATTCACAGCAGACGCATCCGCCACAGACGAGCAGCGTCTCTGTGAACCTGACAACGCGACGTGGCTCGACAACGCACGGTGGCAGCGCTGAGTCGCCCAGCGTGCCGGGTCCCAGCAATGCCGCCAACGGCATTACGTCCATCGATCAGCGTTTGGTTCAATCCTCCGCCGTCGAGAGTTTGCGCCGCGAGCTGGGCCTCAGCGAGGAGGATGCTCACATCATTGAGCCGTTTGTCGAGGTGCGCGAACTAGAACCCAATGTCACCCTCATCACCGAGGGCAATGCGGACGATGTTTGCGTCTGGTTCGTAATGACGGGCACACTGGCCGTCTACCAGAGCAATGCGGATGCCACGCGTGCCGCCAAGCAGGACAGCAAGAACGACATGCTCATCCATTTCGTGCATCCCGGCGAGATCGTTGGCGGCCTCGCGATGCTGACCGGCGAGGCCAGCGCCTACACGATCCGCGCTCGCAACAACAGTCGCGTCGCCTTCATACGCCGCGCCGCCATCTATCAGTGAGTTGACCTGTAATAATGTATTATAATGGTATTGTTTGATTGCGAATCTGCTAAATCTGGGAGCAGAGACTTTCTCTACAATCTGCAATGCTTATTTCAATTTAACTAAAGTCTTATTTTCCTTACGCAGAATAATGCGACAGCGGCCGCGCATTGTGCTGGATCTGGGTAACGGCGTGGTGCGGCGCCTGTCACCGCTGGTGCGTCAGTGCGACTATGCGCTGGACTGGATCTTTCTGGAGTCAGGCCGGGCTGTCTATCGGCAGGACGAGAGCAGCGACAGCACGTACATTGTGCTTAGCGGACGCATGCGTTCGGTGATCACGCATCCGGGCGGCAAAAAGGAGATCATCGGCGAGTACGGCAAGGGCGATCTTGTTGGCATTGTCGAGATGATCACGGAAACCTCGCGCACCACCACCGTGATGGCCGTGCGTGACTCGGAGCTGGCTAAGCTGCCCGAGGGCCTCTTTAATGCGATCAAGTTGCGCTATCCGATTGTGGTAACCCGGCTGATCAGTTTCCTGAGCCATCGCTTCTTGGGCTCGATGCAGACGCGCGGCGGCAATGCGTCCGGCGCGCCCGTCGAAGCCAATCCCGTTACGCACAAATACTCGACGGTGGCTCTCGTCCCGATTACCGACGACGTGCCCCTCACCCCCTTCACCTACGAGCTCTATCACTCGCTCTGCGCCATTGGTAAGTCCGCTGTTTGGGCAACTTTGGTTTAAACCTAAACAAACTATTCATTTAGCATTAATTTCTTTATGAAATGAATAACCTTTAAATCTGCTTATATACCACATTAACAGTCAAGTCTATGTAGAATATATACTATATAGATATACATATGTATATATGTATGTTCTTCTCTCTCTCTAATTTTCTATGCAAACCAATCTCCTCATAAAGTTTTTTTTGATTTACAACAAATGTTCAACAACTTTAATCCTGCATCCTTTTCTCGTGTAGGTCCTGTGCTGCGTCTTACGTCGGAGGTGGTGCGCAAGCAGCTGGGTATTAATATCTTCGAGGCGGCCAACGAGTATCGGCTGACGTCCTGGCTGGCGCAGCAGGAGGATCGCAACATTATTACGCTGTACCAGTGCGACAGTTCGCTGAGTCCTTGGACACAGCGCTGCATGCGGCAGGCGGATGTCGTCCTGATCGTTGGCCTAGGCGAACGTTCGCATTTGGTGGGAAAGTTTGAGCGCGAGATCGACAAGCTGGCGATGCGCACACAGAAGGAGCTGGTTCTGCTCTATCCGGAAACGACGAACGCCAAGCCGGCCAACACCCTCAGCTGGCTGAACGCGCGTCCCTGGGTTACCAAGCATCATCATGTTCTTTGCGTCAAGCGCATTTTCACACGCAAGAGCCAATATCGCATTGTAAGTGTAGACAACATTTCAATTGATTAGAATTCGTAAAAATAATGGTATTTCTTTCGTCTGCGAATCTATAAGGTTATATATTCTTAATCAATATCAACAGTCGAATCAATTAAGCCTGGTCAAATAACCTGCTTTCAAATAAGTCTTTCCGTTTTTAAGTTGGAACTTTGCAAAGATTATCGTTTGCAGGCAGTAAATATGTAAAAGTCGGTGGACTATAGCATATAAGCTATCATAGCAACTATCGGTCGTACATTACATTTCGTGTGAAGTCTTATATTTGCGCAATTGATAACTTTCTAAAACTGATCGGTATGAATTTTATCGCGATCACACCAGAATTAAAGGATGTTTCCATTAGCACAAAGCTTGCTTAATAATCACCTTTATTAAATGCTCCTTTCTCTCCTTTAGAACGATCTCTATTCCCGTGTGCTGCTTTCCGAGCCGAACATGCATTCCGATTTCTCTCGCCTGGCACGCTGGCTGACGGGCAACTCGATTGGGCTGGTGCTCGGCGGCGGCGGAGCACGCGGTGCCGCCCACATTGGCATGCTAAAGGCCATCCAGGAGGCGGGCATACCCATTGACATGGTGGGCGGCGTCAGCATTGGCGCCCTCATGGGCGCCCTATGGTGCTCCGAGCGCAACATAACCACCGTCACCCAGAAGGCGCGCGAATGGTCAAAGGTAGGTCCTTGTTCGATTCTATATTAAGATTATGTAGGGTATTTAGAATTTAGAGAGTATTTTAATTTAATGGTGGATGAAAATTGGCTTTAATTTTATTTATTTTTGTTTGTAGAAAATGACAAAATGGTTCCTTCAGTTGCTGGACCTCACGTACCCCATTACTTCGATGTTTTCGGGCCGTGAGTTCAACAAGACGATCCACGACACATTCGGGGACGTGAGCATCGAGGATCTGTGGATACCCTATTTTACGCTCACCACCGACATAACCGCCAGCTGCCATCGCATTCACACCAACGGTGAGTGTCCATCTGCTACTGCTGCTTCCGCTGCTGTTGTTGGCATCTCATTTACTCATGTAGCTGCTCGCTGTAAATTCATGCGATCTCTGTAGCTAAAGTCGCTTTCTCCTATGCTTGGATTGTATGTAGATTATTGTTGTTGTGCTTAATGCTTCCGATTTGGATTATTCGTAATATTATTTTTTTGGCTTGGTGTTGGTTTTAATTTATGTAGATTGTAGGATAAAGACACATCGACACACACACAGACACACACGTACACGCATATGCATACAAACGCACGCAAAACACTTGTACATCTGCGCACTTAAGAGACACACCTGCGCAGACCATTTAAGAGCGACACCTGGCTGCTCAATCTGGAAGTGCTTCCATCTGGCGGCAGCTCAGTTGAGGTCATTTCATATTGATGTTGTTGTTATTGTTGTTGTTGCTATGATCTACATATATATTTTTCTCTCAAGGAGTGCACACATTTATTTTAAATAAGGATTTGGAGATGCTAAAGTCGTTATTTTTTTTTCGTATAAACCTTCTATGTGTCGTCCATGTTGTTTCATTGTTGTCTATCAACTAGTTTGCACTCTTAAATCCCTTTTGTGTGTGCTAAACATATGAAAACTCATGTGTATGTATGTATGTTTGTCTGATGATTGTGTGTTTGTGTCTTAGCTAGAAACTAACCCAATAAAATATAAAAAATCCTACTTAATGAACTATATGGATTGGTCAATAATTTTCTCTCGCTCGCTCACAACGCTCAATCTCAAAGCTGTCTTTCTCTCTCTATCTCACTCTATTTCTCTTTTTCCAAAAACACATCCAACATACAAACATACTCACACACACACACATAAACATGCTCGCTCACTTGCCAAATACTGTCGCAGGATCTCTTTGGCGTTATGTGCGCTCCTCAATGTCACTCAGCGGTTATATGCCGCCGCTATGCGATCCACAAGATGGACATCTTCTGCTGGATGGCGGCTATGTAAATAATTTGCCAGGTAAATAGCAACTAGCATCTAAAAAACCAAAAAAAAAAAAACCTTAATTTATATTAAGCAAATACGATTAACGTATTTTACCCGATTAACTTTAATTTCCATAACGAATTTTCAATTTAGAGCTGTTCGTGGCACAGAGAGCGCAGAGTGTTGGATTTTTTTTTGCCAATGACTGTTGAACGTAACTGTAACTGTTGATTTTGCATTGCATACTTGTTCCTCTCTTCCTCCACCCCTTCCCCCACTTGATGTGCCCTTTTGTTGTTGTTGTTTCCGGCAGTTGGCAACGCTGCCAGTGTTAAGTGGTCGGTGGATCGTTTTCACAAAATAGCCATTTTGCTATTGTTTCTCACGCACGGACACATGCATACATACACATGTACATATATGTATGCACCAACGATACGCACACACAAACACTTTAAAAGACAGTGCACACCGTTATGAGTTTACTTATTTCATGCTCTTTTGAAATTGCAATGCAAATATATTCATGTACATACAGACATATAAACATTCTTGTATATTATTAAGCAAAAATATTTAGTTTCCGTTGAACTTTGAGTTGTGTATAATTTTTGTTTGATGTATTTGTATGTGATTTATTTGCTGTATCTTTACGTTTGCAAAAAACCCCTTAGAACTGACTTTGGAATCTTCATTGTAACCTAGCACAAGAGTAAACTCGGCATAAATAGTTAATTCGTTTGCGCACACTCCTTCTCTCAGACCTACACATACATACACTCACAGCAATGGCAATAAAATTGTGAATTCTCTTTCTCTCTCTCTCTTTCTCTTACTCTCACAATCAACCATTTTGAAACTAACTCTACACAAACGTGTGTGCACCTGTATGCGTGCTTATTTAAAACACTCAACTTGTTCACATACTCTCTCTCATATAAACACACACATACAACCACACACTCACATGCGTTTACCATTGTGCGTGACTGTGATATTACCGTTTGTCAGGCCATCTGTGGCGCTATTGTCGCGCCAGCATGTCCATTGCCGGCGTCTTCCCCCCCTTCTGCGACTACCGCGACGGGCATCTGCTGCTCGACGGATGCTACACGAACAATGTGCCAGGTAACATTAACAGTAACAGTTTACATGTAACAGAATCCAACACTCTGCTCCCATTGGGGACTCGAATAAGTTCCACACAGCAACATTTGACATTCTGCTAACACTTATTTTAAATCTATAACACTTCTGTTAACAACCTCAACAACGATAACGATAACAACTTAGCCGATGTAATGCACAACTTGGGCGCCGCTCACATAATCGCCATTGATGTTGGCTCCCAGGACGACACGGATCTGACCAATTACGGCGACGATCTCAGCGGCTGGTGGCTGCTCTACAAAAAATGGAATCCATTCACGTCGCCCGTCAAGGTGCCCGATCTGCCCGACATCCAGTCGCGGCTCGCCTACGTGTCCTGCGTCCGTCAGCTGGAGGCAAGTGTCGTTCTCCCCTCGCTGCCATTTAATCCTCAGCAGTCGGAATCCACAACGTTAACGTGTTTGTTTCTTAACAGGAAGTGAAAAACTCGGACTATTGCGAGTACATCCGGCCTCCCATCGACAAGTACAAGACGCTCGCGTTTGGCAGCTTCGACGAGATCCGCGACGTGGGCTATGTGTTCGGCAAGAACTACTTTGATAACATGGCCAAAGCTGGCCGCCTGGGACGCTTTAATCAGTGGTTCAACAAGGAGCCGCCCAAGCGCGGTAATCACGCCTCCCTCAACGAGTACACGTTCATCGATCTTGCCCAGATCGTCTGCAAGCTGCCCGAGACATATGCCCTCAACACGGCCGACATATTCAGCGAGGACGAGGACTTCGATGGCTACATCTCCGAACCAACAACACTAAATACTGTAAGAAACGAAAAACTTCCAAGCTGCCAAGCTTTGATTGCTTTGATATTTGTAGACTAACTGTTTGTCCTTTATGCAGGATCGCCGTCGCATCCAAGTGCCGCGGGCGGGCAACTCGCTATCCTTCTCCGAGACTGAAATGGACTCCGACGTGGAGATCGACCTGGAGCTGGAGCGTAAGGTGGACAAATCGACGCAGTCGACGCCACCGACGCCCAACAAAAAGAACCCGCTGACGCCGACGCCCAGCCAGGGTCAACTGCAGCCGCTTTTCGATGGCCACAAGGAACCGGAGAATTCCAAGTCCAAGGACAAAGACAAGGAGAAGGAGAAGGAGAAGGAAAAGAAGGCAAAACAGAAGTCAAAGCAGAAGCGCGACAAGTCGCAGCAACGCGACAGTACGGCCACACAGCAACCAACAACAATGGCCGAGGCGACAACGCAAACATCGACGGAGAAGGACCTGGGGCCAGGACACGATACTGGTGGGGGTAGCGGTGGCAAATGACAAATAAGAATACCAAAAACTAGATATAAACCGAAGGCGCAATCGTTTGTCTAAGTTAAACATTATAAATACTTGCATAGTTATTTAAAAAGCAGTTTGCGCAGAAGCAGGAACAGGAGCTGGATTGGATGCGAAAGGAGCCCGGCAAGTCAAAAGCTGGGCCAACAATCTCCATACAATTATGTAGTATATAATGACAATGAAATCGTTATCGTTTAGTTCCATAAGTGTAAATCATACCTAGGCTTAGCTTTAGCTAATCAAACACATACGCACACCCCGTAAAAGACACACACACACACATACACACACACATTTATATATATAAATGTATATATATCCAAAAATAACACAGCGCTATATATATGTAAACACACATATATATATACATATACATGTATTTTTAGTCATCATCACGATATATGGGCTTGAGTTTACCGCTCTTGCTACGCCCCCGTTTTGCCCGCTCAAGCACCCACCTGCCACGCCCCATTCCACTAGAGAACCGCCCACCAAACCACCACCCACACCGAGCAGCCCATTTTTTAGTTTTAATTATCGAAACAAAACAAAAAACAAAAACTAAGCAAAGGATGAAGAAATTGTTTGTTTTTATGGTAAAACTTTTTTAAGCTGAGCTAAGCAAATAACTGTAAACAATTTGAAAGTACAATATTAAAAAAAAGAAAACCTGAAACTTTTGTTTTAATTTGGTTTGCTTTAACAAACATTCGAATGATGATTAAATTTATAGCTCTGTATACTGAACAAAGGAAATTGCAAGGGGACACCCGTGATTCTACCGGTCAATTACAAAAGTTATTTCAATTCCATTCATCTCTCAAACACATTTACATTTTTCAACAGTTTAATTTATTTTGAGAATTGCGACTGCCGCAGATAACCATCGATACATATCAATGAACATATAGACATATATAAGTATTTATACATACATATTTATGCATGTTTATACCGCTAAGCGTGCGTTCGTCAAATATACATATATATATTTTTAGACGATCCTATGTAGCCATACAGTATACATATAGATGTATATAGATGTTGACCAACATAAACCACAAAAAAACTTGCCATCAAAAAAATGGAATATTTTTGCATAAAGATTATTTTATATTTGCGTATACGTGACTTTATTTGCAAGTGACGTATACGTAATATATTTTGTAAAATACGTATACGTAGTACGTAAACGTACTTTACTGTTTAGATACGCATTTAGAGTTGTATAATATCCTGCTTAAGTTCAACTGAACCACTTAAATGAACGATCGAACTTCGTCTCTAGTTAGAGTTTAACGTTCGTTTTGTTCACATGATATAATGTAACATAAAAAACAATGATCTTTTTTATAACATTAATTGATAAATAAACTATTTAAATATTTGAAACTAAAACGTAAAGAAGGATATTGGGATCAAAACGAACGTTAATTGAACCCGATCGAACAAATTAAGTGAATGAAAAGTTCGTTCAGCAAAAATTGACCGAACAAACTAATCATTCATAATTCAATTGAACTTCGATGTACAACTCTATATGCGATGTCTGTATCTTCTCTTCCATTTACCAACTATAATCTTAATTTGCATATTTATACATTCTTGTATAAATCTTTGTGATTATTACATTTGAAGTTTGAGTGTTCTATTATATATTTACAGTAACCATGCGTAGCCATTTTTATCGGAATTCGTAATCAGTTATATTATTTACCATACAGCTTAGAAAAAGGAGAATATTTTAATAAATCACGTTTAGTTTTTGTTTGGATCGGTACATTTAGACCCCTGGAATATATATGTGTTTGAATATATATATATATTTATATATATATATATAAATATATATTTATTTATATATATAAATATATATTTTTTATATATGGAGTATCAGACAAGTGTAAACCATGTATTAAAAGTACCAAAAAATGCAAAATAAAAAGAAAACAGAACACTCACAAATTCATTAAATAGTTGTTTCTTTTAATTTATGATTAAGACATATTATTAATATTCACTCTTTTTAATGCTTTTTGAAATATTTGCAAAAATGTAGACAACTTTGCTTTTGCTTAAGTCTAGTTTTGAGATTCCAAACAAAAATTAAGATAAAAAAAAACAGAATATTAAAACTCATTCAGTGAGTGCCCCTATTTAAAAATTAGAAGAAAAAATTAAAATTTTTTTGTTTTTTTTTATAGTTTTTATACAGATTGTAGATTGTAGATTATTAAACAATATATTAGCTTGCAATTATTAAAAACTAATAACAAATTCACAAAACATTTTTCACAATTGATTTGCCTATCGATGTTGCCATATATATATATATATTGATATATATATTTTTTATATATATTTATAGATGTATATATATTTCATTTGTTTATTTATTTAGTTTGATTTATAGTTTTTTTTTTTTTTGTAAGCGCTCTTTCATGTCTCTCATCTCTTTCTTTGTCATTGTCCTTTTCTATATTCTCTATGCAATTCTCACAATACGCTTTTTACTTAAACATTTTGTGTGTATTTTGTTTAGTTTTTTAGTTTGTTTTATTATTTTGAATGCTGCACAAGTTGCAAGCTAAATATTATTATATATATAAATGAATATATATTTTTTGTATATATATTTTATGATCTTTAACTAGATGAATTCTCTTTTCGTTTTCGTTTTTTACATGCACAAACTCATGAGGCCAAGGGTTTCTTCTTCTTCTTCGTCTACTTCTTCTTCTCGTGTTTTGCTTAAATAAACCTAACCAAATATCAAGAGACTTAATAGACTACATACATACATAGGTATCATAGACATCAATAGACACTATATATAATCTGGCAGACAGATTGCAAAATCATGACAAACTCAAGAGTGTGAGTGTGTGTGCGTGTGTGTATGAGTGAGTGAGTGTGTGTCTGTGAAGCGGACAAAGAGGTTATTTGTCAGCTTTTTCAGATATTTCTTTTTTGTTTTGTTTTATTTTATTTTTTTTTTTTTGAAGAGTATTTTAAATAAAATTGGTTATTATTATTATTTTGCTGGTGCATACAATATACATGTATACGTACATATTTGCGTGTGTGTGTTTTCAATATCAATTTCGGTTGATCTCTATATGTATTTATATCTTTATATATTTATATATATGCACATGTCTATGGTTAAATATGACTCTTTTTTGTATTACTACATTAGTTGCATTTCCTGCTCATCACCGTCTCTACACACATATGTATATATACACACATATATATATATATATATATATATATATTTATATATATATTTATATATATATATACATATATATATATATATATATATATATATATATATATA
>SCDZ01000472.1:0-55901 GCA_004143845.1 Drosophila lacertosa | reverse complement strand
TATATATATATATATATATATATATATATATATATATTTGTGTGTGTGTGGGTTGAGGTTATAAGTTCGTAGAAGTAAGTGTTCAGAGTTAAGAGTTACGTAGGGACAACAGGCATTGATCAATATGTATGTATTTGTTAGTTTTGCCATTTATTGTAAAGTAATTCGTTTTTGTTTTTTGGCATTATGAGTTACGGATTTGATCATTTTAATTGGGTTTTGTTTAAATTATCGATTGATTATTTGATGATATAGAAATGCATGTGCACAAATGTAATTAGTGTATTTATGTATACATTTTTATAGATTTTCAATTTATTACGTTATTTATTCAATTATTATAGTATTATAGATTGAGGTTGGTGATATCATTTCGAAAGAGTTTTTCGATTTTGAGTTAAAAATTTTATAACATTTTACAGTTTTAATGTTATATATGCATATATATATATTGTTTTGTTTTGTTATTTGCAGAAATCGAATCGGTTTAATGGAACATGAAAATAAAGAGAAAAAGATTCAAAATGAAAAAAAGAAAACAAAAGCTGATAGACAAATAAGCAATCAAGTGTTTGTAGCAGCATACCAACAATTTCTAAGCTAAGACCATGGATTTCAGAGGAGCGCAGAGTAAAAGGATTAGAGCAAGCTTTTGAATTGTCAAAAAAAAAAAAAAACGCCTGGCAGGCACTTTGATTGGGTATTCAGTATGTGATCTAACGTGAAAAGTTTTCAACTGCATCTAAAAGACTTTAAGACAACGTCAACGAACAAAAAAAGGAATAAAATTTCACCATTAAATCATTTATATTTTCAAAAAAAAGAGGGTGAACTAATTTTACACAATAGGCACTATGAGCAAATAGCACATTTAACTGAGACTCATTCAATTTTATTTATATATATACTATATACTTGATACTATTAAACAGTCAATCGCAATGGATTAGTTTCCAATAAGCGCCATTCCTCAGATAAAACTGAGGCACTGCAAAGAAAATACTTGCCCCAGGACTATTAATTGTACCCGAGCCTATAATGCATGTTTGTTTATGATATCGATTGTGGGATCGAATGAAAAGCAGCCTTGCAGCAGTCTTAAATCAAAATGTAAATAGCGTTGACAGAGCACCCATTGATGCACTCATTAGTATTGTTGTGAAGAGGCTCGTGAAAATTTGAATGTTCCAATAAATATTGTGAATATACTTATGAATGTTGCGAATGCACTTTTGAATGTTGTGATTACAGGAAAAAATGTTCAATTTGCAGAGCGTATGCAAATTTCAAGTAAAACTTAACAAATGCCAAAATTGTGGGATTTTGTAGTTGTATATTTAAAATACATGTACCATTTACGACTTATACAGCTAATACAAGTTTGATGTACTACGTTTAAAAGACATCTATTAAAAAAGAAAAACAGTGCATTGAAGGATGTGCACAACAAAGGTAAAGAAGAGAGAAAGAGAGAGGGACAGCGAGAGGAAAATGGGAAAAAATTTTAAAAGAGGATATATAAAGATCGAAGTGAAAAAAGCATTAAGTTTAAGGCACAGTGCATATTTAAAACGATTATAATGAGTTCATATTTTAAAAAAGTATAGCACAGAAATGCCAATAGAACAACATTGTTTTTTATCTATATTATGATATATTTTTGGGTATGCCGGATTGTACAATTTTTGTGAATAGTGGTTGCAGTTGGTGTTTGGTTGTTGTGGTATTGCCAATTTGTGCTGCTGTTTCGAAAACACGTAACAAAATTTGATTAACAAGAAAAGAAATTTTGCCAAATTGTATGGAAAATTTTCTGTTTGCATCGCTTAGTTGTTGTAGCAAATTACACGCACATTTTATTTTCGACGAGCGGCCTGCTTAGTGGTGCTGCTGTCAGTTTTGGGAGCGATGGTACTTCTGCTGCTGGTGCTCTTTTCATCCGCATCAATCTCGTTGGCGTCATCGGGCTCAAAGGTGGGCAGCTCGATAGACACCCGTGTACCACTATTACTGCTCGTGCCACTGTCGGCAGTGCTGCTGTCGCTCTTTTTGTCGTCATCATCATCGTCGAAGTCCGCATCGAAGCTATCGCGCGCTGCATTCGCACTATTGCCTTGGATGGCTGTGCGGAGCACCGTTGGCCCCAAGGTGCGCAGCAGCTTGGAGATGATGCGGTTCGCCTGCTCATCGATTTGCTACAACAACCAGGTTTTTGATTTGATTCGTGTGCGGATTGTGGTCGATTGTTGTTGTCGTGTGCGTGGTGCATGTGCATTGAGTGTAGAGAATGGTTAGTTTATTTTGATTGCTTTTTGTAGAGTGGGCTTATTATTTATGCTGCGCCAAAAAAATTAATAACAAGGGTCAGGTGGCGGAGGGGGTGGGGCGGGCAAGGGAGTTGAAGTTATGGGAAAAAGGCTTGCGATAAAACAATTGTAAAACTGGTTCAATCATAAATTGAATCTACTGAAGAATTCCACTTTCAATTCATAACTTGATTTGATAGAAATATTATTACATTTAAACTAACTTAAATGTTCGATGGTAAGTTAATTGAAAACTAATTGCTTTCACCAGTAGCTCAGACTATGTGATGTTGCTATTCCCTTGACTAACTTGTTTCCTAAAAACGGATGTAACTCCGTTGGTCAAATGGATTAGTTAAGAATTTAAGGCTTAAAAATGAAAAATAAAAGCCATGTTGTAGTTTTAGTTGTTGTTGTAGTTGTTGCTGCGAATGTTACTAGCAGATGTTTTCTTTGTTGTAATACGCAAATACTTCGAGTGTTTTGTTTTGGTTATCGGTTTTATTTACTATTGATCATAAACAGGCAATAGTTTCGTAATGTTGTTGCTGTTGTTGTCAATTGTAGTCGCCACATTTGATGTTTTTGGGGGTGGAAGAGATGCTGTTGAAGTTGTGCTCGTTGTTGTTAAATTATCTCTGGTTGTAATAAAGTAATTGGTAGAGTTTAATAAACGATTTATGTCGGCTATAATTGTACGCAATTGTGGTTCATCGATGATATTGTTGTTGCCATTGTTATTAGTGTACTGGGTGAACGTAGTATTGGTTGTGGTGGAGGTGGGTGATAGTTGGAAATAATCTGTTGTGGCTGTTGTTGTCACAATTGTTAGTTCAGTTGTTACTTCTTCGGGCACTACTGTAGTTGCATCTGTGGAGTCTGCTGCTGTTGTGCTTGTGCCTGTGCTTGTTGGTTCAGTGCCCAGAACGCGTGATAATAGTTGGAATGGTACCTCAGTGGTGCTTATTGGTATTATTGTGGTGGCGATTGTTGTTGGGCTGGGGCTGGGACTAAGACTAGTGGTGGGACTAGTGGTTGTTGTTGATAAAGATGATGATGTTGATGTTGTTACACTTGCTTGGCTCTTACGCACACTCACTTTGTTCGCTGAGTTTTCCACCTCTGGGGCAAATGTAGGCAAATTAATTTTTACTCGTGAGCCGCCCGCATCGCTGTCGGCAGCAGCAACACCAGAGGCTGGAGTCGGTGCGGCAGAGCCAGACGCAGCATCACCGTCATCGGCAAAGCCGTCGTCATCGAAATCGGCATCAAAGCTACTCGAGGGAGTCGTGCTGCCACCTCCGCCGGCACCACGATTGCCTGCCAGAACGCTGTTGAGCAGCCCTGGGCCGGCCACACGTATTACTTGAGCTATAATGCGATTAACAATCGTGTCGATTTCCTAAGAATAAGATAGAGAGATTTGCTGAAAAACTATCGCAGGATTACTTCCATCACTGCCGTGATTAAGGATGATGATCTTGTGGTTGTTGTTGCTGTTGTTGTTGTTGTTGCTGTTGCTGTACTTAAGTAGTTGGTGACGTCCATAAATTGCTGAGATGATTTTTTTTGCACTTGTGGTTCTTCTGTAGTGGTTTATTGTTTGGGCGCTTTAGAAATTTTATGCGTTGCAACTTTATGATAGGCCAATTGTTTAATGTCCCTTTAGTGTGCTTTAAATTTCGGCTTGTTTGGATTTGCTTTGGATTTATTGTGGTATTTTTTTTGTTTTGTGTTTTTTTTTGGTGAAGCTGTTTACAGGTTGCATGCAAAGGTTGGTGGTATTGTGCTCTATTTAGGAAATCAATTACGTGCACTAACTACTAACAAGTGGAATTGCATTAGTTCTATACGATTACAGATTACGACATGCAGCTTAATTGTACAAATGAAAAAATCAACTAATTGAAGTGTTTCAAATAGATGCCAATACGCAATACGCTCAAGCTACACATTTTACGGGCTTTAGTTATTGTCCTTTAGATTGCTGTTAAATTTCTCATCGGGCTCAAAGTTGGTAAGCTCCTCAGGTAGGCTTTCATAGTCCTTATCAAGCGGCAGCACCTCATCATTGTCATCAGCAACATCACGTTCGGGCTTTCGGGGAGAAGTGCGCTCAAGAGTCGGATTTAAGGCCGTGCCCAAGATGACAGGCCCAACGCGTTGTAAGATATGATTGACTAGACGATTGATTTGCATATTGATTTCCTAGGAAATGTTCAGGCAATACAACAATTAACAATAACAGAGCTGCACGCCACTCCGCATAGCTAAGCGATTTTAGTTGGGGGCTTATCTAGTCTATCTATGCAAATATCTTAATCTGTATATATAAACGATTTGCGACTAACGTGATTGATTGATTTACTTATGTTTCTGGGCATTCTGTATTTTAAGTATTCACGGTATTCATACACACCTTTGTTATATCTGGAAACAGTTCGCGGAGCAGTCCAATAGTTCTTTTGTTGCGGTCGGCTATCAATTGTTCTTGATCTTTGGCGCCAAGTGTCAAAACATCGATTTCCTGTAAAACATATAGACATAGACAAGGAAATCGATATAAAATGCATTACATTATCTAAAGAGTTTGTGAATATACAAGCACAAATAACGGAATGAAACTGTGCAAAATGTACTACGAACAAAGCAAAATTACTTCCCATCGACAACTCCGCAATTGACGAACATTCAATTTGCAAAATGAGGCAATAGGTTGCTCGTCTTGTTTCTCTCTCTGTTTCAGTGCCTGCTATATTAAAAGTATTTCTATTATTGTAATCAAAAAATAAACCTATGGCCAACACTGCCACAATGACATAAGCCAATATAGAAACAGTTGAGTCCCGATAATTTCTCCCTCGCTAAATCGAAAATCTCAATAATTCGGAAACACTGCTGTCCGCCTTAACAAAATCGTTCCCATAAATTTGGGTCCCCACAATAATTCGATGTTTTATTTTTGGCAACGCAAAGAATATTCAACCTCTTATAAATAAAAGTTTTCTTTCGTAATCTCTTATAATTCGTCATTCAATATAAAATTGTTTGCAGTTAAATCACCGTTAGGTTTCGTAGGTTGCTGATTTTTAAGAATTTTGGTAATAACATATTAAAACAGTCTACAACGGGTTAATGAACATTATAAGTGTGAGCTGGTTGTTAATTAAACTCGTTCGAACCACAAGTTTAAAACTTTTAAGACAAACCTAAATATTTAAATTTTATAAAACGTAAGCAAATGTACAAGAAGATATTCTAGCTTTTAATACATAAAGAGGGAAAAAGAAAATTAAATAAACGCGTTTAAAATAGATAAAAAAGATATTAAATTTGATTGGATTTTGCAAAATGGGATGTAAGTTGCGCATGAAATCATTGAGATATATTTCTAAAACCTTGCGGTATGTTTTTCAATGTAATTAAAAAACAATTAGTGTACGACCTTTTGGAGAAATAGCTAGATTGATAGGTTAACCTGAAAACCGCAAAAAACTCCTAAGATTTCAAATCCAAAAAGATACTGTGTTGAAATGCTTATGTAAAACTTACAAGTTATAAAGTTATTTAATATATTACACTCAAATAATAACAAATGTTGAATATGACAAATGAATGGATTCGAGAAAACATACTGAATTAATGGACTTGATGATCTCATCAGCGTAAAGTTCAAAAAACGATATAAACAAAAATCCAAACACAAGTTTATACGAATATATGTATCTGCTTGGTAAGCATATCAACATTGACCCTGACACACATATATGTAAATGTCAGAAAACCAAATATCGACATCATATAAAAAATGACAAAAAATATAAATAATAGCGACTGTCATTGAGTTCGAACTGTTGAACATGTTGAAGTAAATCAAACCAAATTCATTCAACATTTAAGGTACTAAAAAAAATCGCAACAGTATATTGATTTTTCTAATATGTGTTGAAAATGGCAATATAAATTAAAATAACAATAATAAACGCACATTTTCTATTCAAAACGTTTAAAGAGCTTTTCTGGAATGTTAAATATAAATTTTTGTTATTTATATTTTGGAAAATTGATATGATTCATATTATACTGGGTTGTTATGCATGGGGTTTAAAGATCATCAATTTTGCTTCAGTCTATTTATTATATTATTATTCAGATGTGTGTGTAAGTTAATTTGTTAATAACGACAGGGTATCTCTTAGTCGGACATCACCAATTAAAGTCATCTAACTTTTTAAATGTGATTTCATGATTTATGCGCATCACGCACTAATCGCTAATTCTGTGTTGGGTTTTTATGTTGTCCAACGCCTATGTTCGCTTTATGTCGTTTTATGAAGACTGAGTTCAACAAATGCACTAAACAATGAAACACAATAGCAAAATAAATAATGACCGAAAATTTGGGCTTTGTATGCAATGCAATATGAAATAAAATTAAATAAAAAAAAGGTTATCTTTGGTATTCAAACGATTTTTTATGTTTTCGAATTTTACGAAAATAACTATTTATTGGAATAACTGAATCAGTCAGCACGAAATAATTTTTTAATTACCGAATCAAATAATTATAATAGGAATATTGGAAGAGTTTGAGAATAACCGACTAAAAATAGTAGAAAGCAATGAATGTTGCAATTATTGTTGTAATGATAATTGGGCGGAAGGTAGCCGGATTCATCAAACGTGATTGACAGTGATATATGAAAGTTATTACAACAAATATCTAACTACTTAATCTGATGCGGGTATATACGAATACATATACATACATACATATATTCTATGTGCAAAAGTGCCAAAAAATGTGCGATCACACGGACTCTCAGAAACTTATACTCAAGTATTGATAAATATGAGATTTGGCTATCAAATGTTAATACAATTTTCGCTGCATAACTGGTAGACTATTTAGTTTGAATACTCTTGCAGAGGGTGTGACATTTTATCACGAAATGTAAAGCGCATTGAAGGAGATATTATATATATTATATATACATATATATACTATATATTGCTGTACATATATCTGTTTCATATTAACACTTTTTGTGAGAAATTCAAAGTATCCTCTCGAAAAGTGCACGAATAATCAATAAAAATTACAGGAGGCAACTTTTTCAATGTGATTTTACGGTTTATGCTCGTCACGTACTTAACGCTCAAGTTTTGAGTTGGCAAAAGCCGAAGCTCTTGGGTCTTTTCAAGACCTACTCTAACAAACGCGCATAATAATGAATGGCAATTCTCTTTTGTTCGGGGCAGTGGCATGGTCTTAAGAGAACTGGTAACTTCTCGGTCCCAATGACGTAGCATGACAGAAATTTCGGAGAGTAGCCGATCAGTTGGCGTTGCATAATCGGGGTAAGTAAGGCGAGTGACCGCTCGGTACGTAGTTGAAGTACTCGGGTAGCGAAGAGAAGGATGACATGCACTGAAAAGACAGTGTTATCCCATTTGCAGTCCACTCGTGGTCAGACGGTTGGTCAATTGGGATGACTCTGCGTAACCGGTAAAAAGGCAAGAGAAGTTTAATGCAGAACCTAACGCAAGAAATAACGCAATTCAAATAAAGCACCATCCAAAATTGCGACGTCATACTCGATTCTTATCAATATTTATAAAAATACCAAGAGAAACAAATGATAAACATGCTCTGTATATGAAGCACTAAGATATAGCATTTAGTGTTAGATTGAATGTACCGTGCAGCTCGGCATAGGATACCTCCTAATCGCAAATTACTGACTAGAGCATTTCCTCATTTTTACATTTTTCTTTTTATAATGACGGCAGTAATAATTTCAACTAGTTTGCCTTAATGGCAAGCTAACAAGCAAGCGCGTTTTGTTGGTTGCTTAAAAATGCAACAGCCAACCACCAAGCAATTGACAGCAATAACACGAGCAGCATCAGCAACAAGTGGGTACAACTCGCTACTGACAAACATATTATAACGGCTACAATAAACTACAATTGTGGGTACTGCCGCAATGCACAGCGCCATGTGCGTGATGAATGTCTGGAACTTATATAAGGCAGCTATGGCAACTATGGCAACCGTGAGCTGCGCCGAGGAACTAGAGTCGTCTTTGTCACTTGGGAGCGCCACTCAAAGAGGAAATTGAGGGATTTCAGGGGCTCTTGTTGTTGTTGATTCTGTTGCCATTTGAAAGTCACTGAGCTTCCACTGCATTTGTGGATGTGGTATAATTTGATTGTTGTCAGCCTCAAAGATATTATAAACAAATGCTAAGATACACTAGCATTATTTTCATAATATTGAAAAGCGAGCGCAGCACAATAGTTAATTATTTCATTGTCACTACACAGTTGATTGTTAAATTTTTTGATTGATGGCATTGTACTCTTAACAATACGAATTAAAGGTAATTTTAATATATATATGTATATACTATATATCACTTTATAAACTTAACCGTTTACCAATAATGCATTCTATTCAGAATATAACTATAACTGGCAATCATTTATATCAGTTAACCTTTATTGATTTCAAAGCAGATCGGAGCAGCCTGAACTTAACTTGAGCTATCGAAAATAAAACAAATAACATTGTAGACATTTCGGAATTGACTCCAAAGTCTACGTAGCCAAAAATTTCTCTTAAATTTATATTCAAAACTTTATGTCGTTTTTTTTAGCAGCGACAAAAAGTTGCGTTTATAGGAACCGAATGATAGATATATAGAGTAACGGAAATTTGAATGCAATTGGAATAATTTTAATATACTCGTTCACTTAATGTGAATGGGAAAAAAAAATGGATGATCCCTTTTATAGTCTTATATGTCTTTCATAACATTTGCTTTTACACTGCTTATGAAATTTTCAGAAGTTGAGTATTGCATTTTGTTGATTAATAGAATCTTCTACATCGTGATCTTCAAATAATTGAAATTCAGTGTTGGTTTTCAAAATTAAGCATTTAGAGAACCACTTTAAAATATTTATACACTGTTATTAGTTCTAATTGTTGTGTGCATAAATTAAGACATCCTTTTATGAGCTTTATTTAATAATATATAATTGATGTAGATTCGTGGTTTTTAGCATTGGAGTTCTTCGTTAAAGATTTATTATTATAGCAGTGTCTAATACGCTTTAAATTTAAATAATGGTTTTGATTTGTATACTTATATACGAATACTTAAAAAAAACATAATTTTGCGACTGTGGGCTTCAAATTTTATTAAAACAAAAATATAAATTTGAGGTGGTTTTTATAGCCTGAACCGTTGAAAATGTTTTTAGAACTGGACTTACTGTATATTAATCTTCTTGTTCTTTTAGTCTCTTTAAAATTCTCAAAACAAAAGTCACTGTTTTTTTTAGTTAGTTATTAGTTAATAAAGTAAGAATTATCACATATACGAGTACTTATTGATAAACCCTCGAATATGTCAAGTTGCAAATGATGGATGTTTTAAAATCCATTCTGGATTTCAGATTGCAACAAATTAGCCGAAGATGGTGGCAAATTGAAAATTCAGACAACTCTTTGCATAGCATTGCGATGGTCGCTTCAATGGTTTTGTGCAGCAAATGAGCTCAATTAAAGCAGACTTGGGTGTAAATTACTGTGTACAGTGTTGCAAATTGCAGCTGGCTACTTGGGATGCAAAAATAGTCGGCTGTCACATTATTAAGCTTGTGTTAGTTCGTTTGTTCAGCTATCGAGTCGAAGGCGCAAGTAAACTGTCAGCTTTAATATGAAAATTAACTTGAAACAGACTATGAATTCAAAAATGTTTACGTGAAGCCATTAAATAAGAAAGATTGCTTAACATTTGGACGTTTAGACGGATTGGTAGACACAGCCAGCCGGTTTGAATTGAATTCATTTCGAACGGGGATTGCGTTGATTGTGCCAACACCCAAGGCAGACCAGCAGCCCGTCCGGCCTGTTGGGTTAAAGTGGACCAAGAAAACTCGTAACAAGTGAGCCAACTTCCTTGCAGTTGCTCTCTGCCACAGCCCCAATGTGGTCAAGCGAGTTTACCTCTACTCTGCGGCATACAGACCCCAAGACCTGAATTTTTTTTAGTTCCAGCTGCAACCGAAAAGTAAAAGGAAATTTTTGGTAAGCTCGACAAACTCGTTGGACAATCAACCGTCTGAATGACTTGCTTACTCATCCGACCGTAGGTCTGCTAACCAGCTACACAGAAGCGCAGAATAACTGTTTTAGTGACCTCCTCGGAACTCACGACTTATGCATAATACGTAATGGGCTTGTTCCACATACATTTGCAAAATTAGAATGAAGCATATCCTTTTCTATGACAACTTTAGATTGCATACTATGCACTTCGTACTAATATATTGCACAAATTATAATTATTATAACTTATATTTGTATCCCTTTGCCATTGGAAGATTTTTGATATTTTTTAATAGGTTTATTCGAAACTTACCTTTCCGTTGGTTAGTGGTATTTGAAGCACATCCAATTCCTGATTTCCAGCAGGCTGTGGAAGGGGGCTTGCACAAACCAAGCAAACCGTACTGCAGAAGATCAGCGCCAGAATATGCTGTGTAGTCTGCTGCCTCATTGTGATGCCGTGTATTGGAGACTCTATAATATACAAACATATAGAAGCAATTTATTATCAAGTTGTTTGTCTTAACTCGTTTTCTTTACATTTAAAAGTAATATTAAAAATGTCGTGTTTTTTATTTATCTGTAAAAACGTGTTTGGTCGATTTTTTTTTTTGATTTTTCATATGGACGAGGTTTTAAAGTTTTTTTAATTTTTGTTGGGAATTTTAGCGTATGTGCAAGGTTGATAGTCGGCGTTGTTCTTTCCATTTTGCACACAATTTAAATAATTGAGTTTGTTTAATGTTGGACGACAGCAGCAGATGAGCCTTGGCCTACAGGCACCTGTAACATCTTAGCTTGATTGGGCATCAAATGTGTATGTCAAGTTTAAATATTGAACCTTTCTTGGGCAACACGTCGTATTGTAATGCACATTGTATGTGGAAAGTGTGCGCAACAACTACATCGAGTATAACTAGGCAATAGCTTAAGAAAAACAACAGCAACAACAGCGCCTAAAGCAATTTATAAATCACAACAGCTGAAGTAACAACAACACACAAAACACTGCAATAAGAATTATGTAATTTTATTTAGACAGCGCAGACGCCAGCAGAGGCATCGACAGTGACGCCGACGTCGATGGCGACAGCAACGTCGACTGCATCGGCGACTGCGTCGACAACGACGGCATCGGAATTTGGCAAACGTGTGTTATTTGTGTGAGTACAGGTAGGAATTATACAAAATGCAAACGCTAAAGCTTTCGTTACGAAGAGAGAGAGAGAGAGAGAGAGAGAAAGAGAGAAAAAAAGAGAGGTGTGGAGAGATTAAGGCTGTATAAATGTAGAGAAGAGTTAGTAAGTGCGCCATAATCCTAAGCGGAATTCGATTATGGAAGTAGATGCAATGTCAATATTGGGATATTTATTTGCAACTTTGTTTACTTTCAGCACATAGTACAATGCACATATATTAAGCATACCAGAAAGCTTCACTCGAGAGCACCCGGCTCGAAGAGATCATGCGTAACTATGATTGGTGGTTATTGTGTGCACTACGATCTGTGTGATATTTCCAGGGATTGAATTTGTCATCGTAATGTGTATAAGAACCGAAGTGCAAGGTAATATCTCTTAAAACCTGTTATGTGTTAGCTATACAAAAACGACATATATCACAGTGTTTATGCCTAAATTTAACCGTTGGAAATGGTTAAATGCACAAAATGATCATGGTTTTGTACAAGTGTACATATGTCAATTTAATCATGTCCGTCTCTCTGTATAAGCGCTTTGATGTTAGAGACAACAAACAGACAAAGCTAAAGACTTGTTCATACCCAGATCCAGGTTATTTCAAATTATCGTTAACTCGTTCCTTTTGTGTTTTTTTTTTTATTATTATTGATCAGTATCAGATTTTGACTTGGGTTTTTAAAAATGTTTTACAGACTTTAAAAGCTAAAGCTATCAAATTAAGGTTTAGATTGTGTATAGAAAATTGCATACCGATGACGGTTTTAATTTAGAAGTTATTCAAAATTAAAATTAATATTAGTGAAGGCCAAACACAGCAGCTAGGTTTGTGGCAAGTATGTATGTATGTATGTGATTGCAAGAGGCTTGAAGTACTCATTCATTTACCCTTGTACATATATATGAATAATTAAATATATTGTTTGTGTGTGTGTATGTTTTGGGGCTGTACATTTTACAAAAACAACAAAAGCACTTCTGTTAGTTGATTATTAGCTTTGCGTAATAACGTTTCATGGTGGCTAACGGTCAGCAGTTTTTTAGTAGGCCGTAGCGCCAAAATTCAAATTAAAGCAAACAAAACGCAAAATAAAAAAAATAAAAAAATCGAGTTAGAGTGCTTTAATCAAGGGGCTTCGATAACAAGGGAGTATTCGCTAGACAACTTGTTGATATTTTTGCGAACAAACATTGATATTGTTATTTCATTATTATTATTATTATTTTCATTATTATTATTATTAGAATGTTTATAAATTAGCACATAAGCAACCGAAGGTTGACGCCGCTTATTTTAATTGATTTGGCAAAATCGATCATTTGAAATAAACTTGACCTACGTCGCAGAATTAGACTTTGACTGAGTTAACTAAAAAAATATATACCATGCATTTGCCATGGCTAAATGGTATAAAATCAGTGGCAGTGAACCCAAGAAACAGTCAGCCCAAAGTCGAAACAACCTGGGCAGTGTTAAAAAGGGAGAGTGAAGATTGTCATTACCAACTGTAGAGTGTGGAGTGTGAAGTGGAGAGGCAACTGTGAGAGCTGTCAGAGACCGACAATAGCAGGCAACAACAAAGCCCAGTTGATTTCTTGTCTGGCATGGTTATGTCATCTGGCTGTGGCTCAGGCGCCGCAAATTTGTATATGGACACTTTTACTTTTAATCTCTTCCGAAGCTTAAGTCGCAATGTGAGCTTTAATTCATTGGCAATTGTCGAGGTGGCTTCTCCTGGCTTCTACAATTTGGCGGCAAATTACCTTTGACCCATAAAATCATACGACATTGAAAGTGCATGTCTTACGTAGGCAAGCATTAATTTAAACGGGTAAGAGGGCTCGGGAATACCCGACTAGGAGATACCCTGAACATAAGTGTCGAGTTAAAAATTGTAGTCCCTCGTATTCGAACACACTTTTAGCTTGGTGGGAGGAGGGGGGGAGAGAGAGAGAGAGAGAGAGAGAGACAGAGATAGGAGGAAAATAGAGTTTTAAAATACTTCTGACCAATAAGCTTAGGGGAGTGGGAGGTTGTATCTAAAAGCGAGAACAAGCAGCAATTTGTTTTATGAAATTACCTCTCAAGATCATTTCTATACAGACGGACAGAGCTTATCAATGCAGCTTGTTCTCATAATCAGAAATATATATGTATACTTTATGGGCTCCCTCTACTACCTGCTTAATCATTATATCCTTTTTGTCAATTTTCAATGTGAGATATTCCCAGGGACACAATTGAATATTGAATAATTAGTTAACTCGGCAACTACATAACTACATATGCTATAAAAACTTTTAAAAAGACAACAATCTAAGTAACAGAAATCGTAGAAATGCAGTCTGAGTAGCGTTTTCTTTGAATGTGATTTTGCAACTGAGGAGTGGCTTTAACAAATGGCTCCGCACACTTGTGTTAGAGTACCATTAAGTCTTTATCGTCATCTGTAGTCTTTCGTTAAGGCTAAGAGGCTTCAGCCTTTGCTTCCTGTCATTGTATACGTTTGTTGGCAGTTTTCCAGTTACGACCTAAGCATCAGTGCAATTAGGCAGCAGCATTGCATTGGCAAAACAATTTTTTATAATGATTCGATCGTGGGAAATTGAAAGCAAAAACTAAACGTGAATACTGTTTTACTTTTTAATTTAAATAAAGTTGAATTTTATTTTGGCTTATACATAAGTTTAAACAATCCCACTGTTAACAAAACGTAGTATTTGAACTATAAGAAAAACTTTGAAATGACTTCATTAAATTGAACGAGAGGTAAGTCGATCGTCAAAAATTAGCGAATGCTTAATATATGTACATAAAGCAGTTGTTGTTTTGCAGTCTTTCCTTTCCTTAAAAGTGATTAAAATTCATATAAAACAGCAGCGTTAATTGTCATATAGAATTGACAATTAGTTAATGTATTTTGTATTATTAGAATTTGGTACAAACTTGTTTTTATAGATCTGCAAATAAATTTGATTTTCTATAAAATGCAACAATCTACTTTGCAGATTCTGTCTTTAATGGGTTTTCAAAAGCCAAAATAAAAATGGCGTTTTTGACTTACTGTCGGATATGGCTCTACAGCTTAAGTTATCGAAGATAACCTGTGTGTCTATTATGATAGATGTTTTCTATGTTTTAGGTGGTATTGTCTACATATGAGATAAATTAATATCATCGGCAGCATTCGACCGGCTTGACCTGCATCTGTACTTAGTTCTATCACTTACTATATGTTTAGTACGCTCATTAATCAGACACATTTGTCCAAGCCCAGCAAAACAAACAAAATGAGGCATTTTTTCCCATTCTAAGAACTGCTATTGAGAAGTATATGTGTGTGTCAAGGGATTAGTGTATCTCGATATTGGGGGGAGTTATGGAATTGCATTGTGTTTGGTAAAAAAGAACTATCCGATTTCTGCTCTTGTGTACAGACGGACAAGTGAACATTGTTTTTATCGATAATTTGTATGCTTTTTGTTGTCGGAGATGGCTCCAGTCCGTTACATTCATATACACAAAACCGATCAACTCTATTTTACAGGAAGAGCGTATTTAAATAGAGTACTTAAGCACACAAAACAAAAACAGTTAATCACACGCGGTAATTTCGGATCGACTTTCTTCAAAAATATTGCACAGCACATAAAAAAATGTAAAAATAAAAAATGTTGGTAAAATAGTGAGATGCAAAACTAACAATAACTAACAAATAACCAAAAATATAATGGTTAACAAATTTAAATTTTGTCAAATAAATGAATTTGAAGCGTTTCATTGGATAAATCCGAAGTGGAATTGTTTTGATTTGTTTTGGATGTTTTTTGTTTTCTGTTTTTATGTAAAATTGCAAAATTAATGCAACTTGCAACCATATAATATCGGTTTGTCGGTTGTTTTTTGTAGATGGTGTTATTGTTGTAGCTGCATTTGCGTTATCATTAGCTGCATGTTGTTGGATTTATAAAAGTCTGTTATAAATGTACATTTATGTATGTATGTGTAAAGTATATCTCACGTTTAGTGCGACGGCGATGAGTAGCAACGACGACCAATACAATACGTACGTACACTTTTTGTTTTTGTTGTTAAGATAGGTATATATTTTGATTTAAATTGTATTTATACTTTTTGGAACTTTTTTGAATATATGAACCTTTTTGCGACTGGCGCTGGTTATGCGGTCTTGGCTGGTGGGCTTGCAATTGATTACTAACTTGATTTTATCATACACTAGCGACTAAAGCTCGAACAAAGCGCCAAAACGCACAACTGACTGCGACGTCAGCAGCGACCAGTTAGCAGTAAGCAATAAGCAGTCAGCAGCAGCAGCAGCGGACACTTTGCGGCATAGCCGCAGCAGACGCTTGGTTGCCAAGCAGCTGTTCGAGCTGCTGCTGCTTTTGCTGTTGCTTTGGCGTCAGATGCTCAACGCCTTGACTGTGACGTTACACTCAAAAAATTAAAAAAACGAAAGTGAGTCAAAAGTGAGCGAAAAAGTCAGTCGTCGTATTTGAGTGGAATAATAGCCGCTTTTTGATCGCAAATGCATTAGGCTTTTCTTGTTTTTGTTGTGGAACATACGCGAATCGCAATCATTTTGGCCCGATTTACCACTCACCCAACATTTTCGATTCGTAGGTCCGACCGTACACTTGAATAGTGTGACAGTCTAAAAGTCTAAACAGATTGGTAGGCAGAATTTGGCTTACACAATCTGTGCACCTATATTCATCTTTTGTATCTTCAGTGCACTTTCGATTTTAGTTCGTGTGCATTTAATTACAAGCCAGATCTTTTTTTAAAAACCCTGAACCAATTGAAAAATTCTAAAAGGGTATCATACTTACATATGTACAAATGTTTAAAATAGGAAAATATATTGAGGTAATTGAGACATATCTGCCTGTTCCTTTGAGACTATTACTACTAGTATGATCTTATAAATATTAATGGTTTGCTTTTGGGATACCAACCCCTTTTCTCACACAATTGAAAAGAAGAAGTTATTAACAATGATTGTGAATTAAGGGTATGAGTTGTTTGTAAAGGCAGCTATTTAGGTTTGGGGTATCTCCTAGTGGGGTCCGCTGACTTGCTGCAGCAAACTTTTTTTTTGGGAAAATATTCACAAACTGCAAGATGATTTTTACGATTTTGACGATTGCAGCACTATAAAGTATCATCAAAAAGTTCACTATTTGCGTTAAATATAACTTAAAAAATGTTATTCCGCATTTCAAATGCTATAAAAACCCATTGCAGCAATTAAAATGATATTATTTATGATTATAAACAGCTGCAAATTATGCAATTGCTTAAAAATGTTTATTAAGCACAACATGATACATTTTTACATTTTACTAGTTAAACGCGTTTGTAATTATTATTGTTTGTATTATTCAGTAATTATACGTAACATATTTAAGGAAGCAACATCGTTCCCATAAAGTACTATATCTATTTTGTTGATCAGGACAAGTCAACCTATATTATATATATGCACCAATTCAGCTATGCCAATAAGAATCGATATAAGGGTATGTATTTTTTAGGATACCCCTGAGAACAATGGACGGACATCTCTTAATTAACTGGGCTTGCACAGAACAATAACTAATATACTTTATAGGTGTGGAGTATAAGTTAAGTTCAAATTGGAAAACATATGCTGAACTGTGTTTGAGTTATTATTAAACAGGTCCGGTCGATTTTATCTCAAATATATCGTTATGCCAACATGATCAGCGTGTCTAGTAATTCAAGTTTTGGCAGCTATATTATGCAAAAGTTAATGCCCTTTAGGGCCACAGGGCACATAAATCGGTGAGGCTAAAGGTTGATGAATGCCTCTTTGTTAGTATGCAAATTGAGATAGACATTGAGATTGAGATGAGGTAGGCGTGGCAATGGCAAAAAATAATAAGAAAATAATAAAAAAAAATATCGGTCAATTAAGTTAATTTCGATGTCATTTTCGATTTGGCAGCTTTTTAAAGCGAACGGAAACTAAAACAAATTTTATTATTTTGCGCATATGCAAAGCGACTGCTTTGCTTTTAATGTGTTGGTGTTTTGATTTTGAACACATGCAACATTTGCGAGTCGACTTTAACTTCGGTTTCATTTTTTGGGCTGCGATGATTCGGATTTTTTTTTTGCACGCCTGCTATTATTATGTAATCGCAAAACGTCAAGATAATTTATCTGTATTGTAGTTGTTGTTACCGAGTAACACATCGTATGCGTAATTTGTAGTTTTCCATGCACGTCTAGAAACAAGCCGCCGCTGTTCTGTGTCGTTAACCTAAACCGTCGTCATGAGCAAATGCAGTGACTGTACAATCACTATTCAACTGGTTATCCTTCAGATAATACACACACACATACACACACACCAGCAACCTGTTGTTGTCGAAGGTAAAGAGCTCGAGTTGTGATCTTTGCTTGGCAATGGCTTCTGTCAGCCAATCAAATAAGTCCAAAAACTGAATTGGGCAATACGCTAATTCGATGTCGTTGGTTTTTTCAATCTATTTATTTATTTTATTTTCAACATTTCTTTGGCATATTAATTTCCTGCATTTTACAGAGCGGTCATAAGTTTCTACGCATATAATTAAATGAATATGGTCAAAATAAAAAAAAACTGGTGCAATGCATATTTACATAGGTATGTTAGTGACAGGAATTGGCATTTGTTACTCTAAAGATATATTTATATTTTTGATTAGCCTCAATAATCGTCGCACCCAGAAACCTAAAGAGCTGGACACTTAAAGTTTTTGAATATAATTTTGTTGTTGGCACGCATAGGTCAAGTTTATTTTAAAGGATTGATAACAACAATTATTTTTCCAAAATCGGTTATAATCTACAATTAGCTTATGCTTTGTAAGTTTCAGTATTATGATAGCTGAAAGGTAACTTTAAATATATAATAGGTTTTTTGTTATTCAGACTATTTTCATTAAGATCGGATAATCATCATAGAATTATGTGGTTTAATTTACAAAATTTGAAAAGAAAATTGCAGCAATTTTAGAAAAGTTGCGTGTTTAGTTTGACGGTTGCGTTTAAGACTTATTCTGAGTCTGCTTTGAGCTCTCTGGGATTGTGTAATATACATGTTGATTTATCCAAGTTTAACTTTATCACTTATTCAGTCATCTTCTTTAGGTTTTGTCGTGTGTTTAATACCCACTAACGTCATACATCTTATCCCTGTCCTGCCTTTAGGGCTTTGACTAATAATAATATATACATATAATAAAATCATAACAGCCGAAGTGTTAAAATTTTATGGCCTTAACGGTATTTGCAAATAAAGGTAGATTATGGTGTAAACATAATCCGGTATGTAAATTAAGATAGGAAAGTTCTCTGGCCACACAATTTAAAGTAAATAAATGAAACTAGAGGCAAAGAGTTGGAGTGGCTCTGTTTTATATGGTTTTGCGTTAACACCCTAACGTCGATAAATTCATAATTCCAATTCACATAAGCCAATTAAAGCATACTCCTTGTGGTTAACTACTTGAATTAAAAACATAGTGTGTACTAAATATTTACTTTATTTGAATATTTTTCTCTAGTAGACGATGGTCGCCTGAAATACAGATACTTCTACTATAAACCTATAATATATATTTCAACTCTGAAAAGACTTAACTCTAAACAGCTTTAACGTGCACTTTGTACTTCTATCTAAATAACTGGTTTACACATTTTTCAACATACCTAGTTTGTAATAGATAATATGTATCGATGATGCTCTAAATGATCTCTTTGGTAAGTTTTTTTTTCATTCATTTTAGTAATCAGAAAAATTAATATGGATTTAAATCGATCCGAGCTAGATATAGATATAGAGGCGAGCTGTCAGTTGGGTGATTAGCACACAAGTCCATGTACCAGTTTTAGACTCGGTCCAAGAGTCCAAAGCACTTAAGTGTATAAGCAACTTACAATCGAATTCAAATCTTTGTTGTTTGACATTGTGAAAAACGTGGCAAAAAAAGTCCAAAACGATGATTTATCAGTTTTAAGTTTAGTATTTACGACTCTTGATTATTTTCAGTATTTTCGGTGTTTATGCAGTGGGTATTACGTGATATTGAACAGGTTTGCGGCTTATGCTTGTCTCTTTAGTCACCGCACTGCCATTCAGTCATTTTAAAAAACCTTTATTGGCCCATCGGGTCCACGACCCAAAAGTCATGCAAATTTTTATAGTCGATGTGACCTTTAGGGTCTCTTGCGGTGAGCCAAGGGTTAGCGTCGCGCGACAACTAAATAGACTGCCTGAGAATAGCAATATGACTGGCGAAATCTCTCAGCAAGTTAGGTTGAGTTTGGACTGCCTGACTTTGATTGAAATAATTTGTTTGAAAAAAATTTCATTCAAAATCTGCAAATGAATGCCCAAATGAGTAAGCGCAAATACTAATTTGGGTTAAGTGAGGAGGAGCGTGACTGTGGCACTTTTGAAAGCTTTACCCACAGACAGTCGATGATTGAACTAAAAGTATCATTTTGGGAGCAACAGCATTACATTTTTACAAACTTATTTTCGACGTCTGTAAGGGAAAGCACAACGAAGAATTGAAGCTAAAACTTTTTTATAAACTTATATATATAATATAATAAAATAATATAAATTTGTAAAGTATACACATTGTTGGGTAGCATCTAAAAGTTAATCAAAGTCAGTAAGGGCGAAAATGGAATAACAGTCGCATGTTAAGATTAAAATTAAAAGAATTCATCCTCTAATTCCATTAAACATATACATATATGTACATACATACATAATCTTGTATAGCGTTAACAGCTAGTGGTCTAAATGAACTCATCGAAATAAAAGACTGAAAGATTAGATTATAAAAACCGAATACACCACATAATGTTTAAAATTTATTTCTTGAACACAGATCAAGGTAATTAACCTTTTCCCCATACCATTGTATAGAAGTTAGGTGGAATGCATGCTACGACAGATCGCAACTTGAATAGGGGATATCCCCTGGTCGGACCCAATTTGCGACTAGATCACTCTTATATCAAACTCGATGGCGAGCCAGCGCGGCTAATGTATGCAAATTCGAACGACTTAGCAAGGTTATTATTTCTTGCACAAAACATGTGTTAAGGCATACAAACAAACACATACTTAAAAAAATAATAGCCCTGAGTGGCTTTTGTGTTTGTATTTGCTCATTTGTTAATTGATTTTGATGAACTGATTTACCTATTCAATGTCTGTAGCCTTGCGGTCGCTTGTTTGCTTCATTTTTAGCTGGCATTGTCATCTTTAAAGCAATCCTTTTTGGCTGCACTAAATGTAAGTTATTAGTTAGGGTATTCACTAACAAAAACTTTTAAGTTAATCCAATGAAATTTGTATTTGTCTTTCGAGTTCCTAAACGAAACTACTTAAATATAGCACTCTGCATCTATATGCCTGCAAGGGTATATAATCTTTGGTATCCAAAAACAACTTTTTTGTGTTTCGTGCAAAACCTCCCCCTATGCGGGTGGCTTGGAAATAAAAATACCTGTGTAAGATAAGATCTTAAAGTTTTAAGCCGCGACTTCTGTTTCAACAGAGTGTCTTTAAATTTTGCAGGTAGTTTACTTATGAAGGTCTTATACAAACAGCTAAAAAAAAAAATACCACTACAATGGTAAAGTGGACCAAGCAGAGTATTTCGCAGTCGGTAACAATTGACTGTTGTTTCTCTACGATATTTTAATTTTTGTATGAAATATTTAAGTCCTAAAAAAATCATTAGGCTCAGCATTTAAACACTGAACTTATTCATGACTGTGTTACCCACAGTTTGAAACGAAACTAGCCGCTGTGTCAAACGTGTTTTTGTGTCTGTAAGAAGCCGCAGATGTCTTAATCAGTGCTCTACACATATTGTGACAAAATAATACCTCCACCAAGGGTATTGAAGCACATTTGGGAGCTAGTGTTATTGGACATTCCGCTGTCTGAGCCGGAAGCGGAAACAGCGCGCCAAGTCATAGTAATAGCAATCAGCAGCGGCATTGGCACTTGATATTGCCGTTGTGAACAAATTGCCAAACACACAATAATCACGGGTACTTAAAAATATATGTACATATACATATGTACATATGTATGTTTGTAAAAAGCGCTAAAGTGCTTTAGTTGAACGACTGCGGAATAACTATAGCCAGCACCGACAACTTTAAACTTTAAACTTTAAAGTAAAGTGCAATTAAATCATAGGGCATTTTATTTTGGATCTTTTTTATTTGCAAGGCTAGGCAAGTAAGAGTGTTCTAGAGTAAATAGTCTAACTATGAGATGAATTCAGTTGAGTGACAAGTCTTTTCATTACTTTGAACCCGCCTTACACTCATATAATACGCAGAAATTAAGTAAACGCATACATTTAATGCTTCTGAGATATGTTAAAAATATCGTTTCAAGCAAGTAAAAGTGCGCAGAGCAGAGTGCAGAGCACACAAAGTATTGGAGTAGCTCCGCTGGTAAGGTCTTTCTTTATTTCTTACAGATAAAACATATCTTAGGTGTAATAACCTGCATACTATGAATGTATGTATAAATACTTTTAAGTATATACTTGCTGTTGCTTTTGATCGGAATTAAAAGTTATCTTAATTTAAGTATACGTGTTATTATTTACGTCTTTGATTCGTAACGATCTTAATACACATTATTTAAGTTATTTGTGGCTTCTCCGATAAATGTTTTTGTAGATACATTTTTTTGAAATAAGTATCTAGTTCTTGGCTATGAATGCTGATCAAGAATAATAAGCTTTGAAGGGTCTGAGATGCCGGGAGGAGAAGAAAGTTGAAATCCCCATGAAATATATACATACATGATGCTGATTCGTAAAGCCGCAGCGATCTATTGCGAACATATATTTTTAAATAGTATAGTAATATCAATACACGGATATCTCAAAAACTTGTTTCATTTTCTTTCCCTGAAGAATACGCAGATTGATATTAATTTTTGGACACCAAAAACTAAACTTCAACTTGTATGTTATGTATTCTCCAATAGCATTTGCACAACAAGTTAATTATAAAAATTTTTTTTTAAATATCATGTCCCATTTTATCAATATCGATAAATATCGCTTCCAACTAGCTGAAACTTAAGATAGCATCGGGCGAGACCGTTGATTTCGCTGTTTGACAATATAAACATACAAAGCTATGGCCCTAGCCGCTTTTAATAGTTTCCATTCCTTCCTGCCCACAGGCCAATGTGTTAAGTTTAATCGTACTGGTGGACTATAATCAATTCATCTGAATAAAGGTAATTGTCAAGCAAGCGACTGATCAATGGTCTGTTTAAAGTCGAATAACATATTGAAACCGTCGATGGGTTGGTGGAAATGTATGTTGCAGGCAGAAGGACGCATCTTCTATCCCCTAAAGTATATATCTTCAAACTTCAAAAGCGAGACAACTTCGACTTTATTTATATTAATTCAAAAACTATAATATATATACTCAATTTTATAGCTTAGAGTGTGTATTTTATGGGTTCAGTGTATCTCCTAGTCAGGCAGTGTCTAGTAGAACCTTCGAACTTGATCACTTTGTAAGGGGAATAAAAATAAATAATTGTGACATTTGAGCTCCCTGGTTTTATTTCTTTTATTTAAGTCGCTAGCTGACTTTGTTTCCCTGGATCCACATTGGAGCACTTAAGCCGCTAAGCCGAATTGAAAGGCTAATTATATAGCATTAAAAATTTAATGTTAGCATAATATGGCTTTGGTGAGCACTAAGATCTTTGTTTATTATATATTTTTTTGCCAAGAGTCAGGTCATACAGTGTCTGGCTACAAAATATATTATATATTTTAATTTCATTTTTGATCTTAAGCAATTAAGAAATGCTCGACTTATAATGTCTGTAAAAATCTTAAATTTGGATAAGCCCTGTACGCTTATTACACTTGAGGAAATTAGCGTATCATGGGCTAGCAAACAAATATAGACATGGATCACTGACTAACTATATGTTTATATGTATTACCCAATGCAATATTAGTCTACTGAAGCGAAAGCGGGTGGGGTGGCTCGTAAAAACGCCAATGTGCGACAAAGCGGAAAAAAGTTGTCTGGAGTTTTAACGTTCAATGAATTGGATTAAAATGACTTACATCAAAATGGTTGATATGTCATTAATGTAGATGCTATTTGCTATATAAAGTGCAGTTGTCTCCTGGGCGTAGTTTCAGTATATCGAACGTCATGAACAACACAAAGCGCTCGCTGGCGCTGCTCCTGTTGCTATTGCTTTGCGCATGTTCCTGCGGTATCACCAGCGCCCGGCCCAATGGATTAAAGCTGCAAACTCAGTATCTGCGTGCCACTGGAGCCTATCGGAGGCTGGAGCGCACTTTGCCGCCCCAGGAGCTGCGCGCTTTGATTGGCCTAGGGCTGCTCAATGGTGCTCGACAGGCGGAGGAACAAATGGAACAGTTCCTGGTGCAGGAGATCAAGGAGCTTCTGTTGCAGACTGGCATAAAGCAGAGCTTGATACTTTCTAAGGTGGATGCAATCGAGCACCAAATGGAGCGCGATGAGAACGCTCTTAACATACTCAGTAAAGCCATGGATTTGTTAATCAATGACAAAAACGAGCAGACATTCCAACAAGAACTACAAATTGTACTCAAGAAACAACATCAGCGGCAGCGCCCTCAGCAATCTGGAACGGACGCAGAAGTCGGTAAGCGGGTGGGCCAGCTGCGGCAGCATATTTTTCAGAGGGTTCCGCGGATGAAAATTGATCTGGACGCTAAAATTGAGAGGGCGCTCATGCATCTCATCAAAGATGCTCCCGCCGGAGGACCGCTTGCAATGGCTAGTGAAAAGATCTTGCACAAGCGGGCAGCAACTGAAATAAAACCTATGGAGAATCAAAATCACAAGTCTAAGAAAATGCATGTTATCAGGTCCATATTGTCAGAGGTGAGTTAACAATTTTAGACATTAATCTATCTGTTATGTTTTAATCGGTAAACTCAATTATTACGCAGGATGATTTTCGAGAAAATCTAGTGGAGCAAGACTTTGGAAGAGACGGTGAAAGCAATAAAGAAATTCTGCCCAAAAAGGAATTCGATAAGTTAGATAATGACGTAAGTATTCCACTAATTTTAATTATCCTAATATTATATATGGTGACGATGCTAGTATTCCACCAATTTAAATTATGCCAAGTTGTTGATATTTCTGTAACCCTAAACAAGAAACTTAACTTAATATAAATAAAAGGCATGAAAGAAATTCATATTTCTTTCTCCCTTGTTTCACAATATAGGTCAAACTTACAAATCAGATTCAGGAGCTAATTTTATTTTTATACATAGGTTATAAATGCAAACAGTTTAAAATGAGTTCCGCCCTTATGGCCTCTCCGTACACTAATCACAAGAATAAAATGCAACCCCCATTTAGGATAGGATAGGTCAGCCGAGGATTGAGTGTGCTTCCTGCAGACATAAGATTTGATTGTTCATCATAACGCCGGAGCTTTGGCAGGCAGATAGTATAAGTAAAACATTTTATATTTTCATGCAACACGTATTACGCATCATCGCGGCTGACTGAATATGAATGTGTATTATGTTATGTATGTATGTATGAACAGTGAACCTTCCGAATAGAGTTTTTTAATTCGTTAAAATGCGTACAAATCATAGCCTTTTTGTTGTGACTTCTTAGAATATTATAGCCTAGTCGGACCTTACCGACTAGAGTGTTTTTTTTTTGTTTAAGTTGGCATTAGACAGCAAAGAGGTGTCGTATTTGTTTTTTGAACCCGATAGCTGCTGATTAATGGGCATTTTAAGGCGAAAATTGTTACAGATACATCCACACCGGTAAGCACTGCTAAGCAGGAGTCTGTTGACAGTTCATCGGAGCTCGGTGGTGATGATGATAGCACCGATGCCAACAGCGGTGATGGCGCAGCCGGTGGTGGGGGCCTCGTGGGCATTATTGGAAGCTTAAGTGGGGTAAGTACAAGAAAAAACCGATTTGTCAAGTATTACTATATTACATTGTTTACTGCAGGGCGAGGGCGGATCGGATGTAGGTGCATTAATTGGAGCACTCACGGGTGTTATTTCAACGCTATTCGGCGTAAGCTTTGAGCATCTTTAGTGGCAAAAGCGACGCACCTATACAGATTTATTTTAATTTTATCTACATTAAACAGCCAGGTGGTCTGGATATTCAGGCACTGATAAGTACAGCCACATCGCTCCTCTCAGGCCTGCTCTCAGGAAATAAGAACTTTGGTGTTGTCTTGGGTAACTATGTGGGTACAGCGTTCGATGGACTATCCGGCGGCGGTGGAGCGGTTAGTCTAAGATTTTTAGTCTAGTAATCAAAGAATGCTAAATAATTATAATACTGTTTTTTTTTGTTGCAGATCAATAACGGGCAGTTTCTTGGAAATTTAGTGGGAACCGTGTTAGCCGCATTAAGCGCAGTACTTACTTATTTATTTGCTACAAACCTTTCCTAACTAACCTTAATCCAACTAACTAGCCTAGGCCTAACGACTACATAAACTGTCACAACATAACTGTCAATTTTGTTTGCAGGATCCAGAGGATGAAGGTCCCCCACAGCCGTTGACATTTACCAAAAACTTTTTTACCGGTTTTATTGAGTCGAAATTTCGACCCGCTGAGGAGCCAGAAGATCGCCATGGCAGCACCCAGCAATCGCGCGATAGGAAAATGCAGTCTCACGGCACGGAATTCGATTCTGGAGGATTTGTGAAGCAAATTACCGCTCACATGGTAAGCAGCGCATTGGGGCTGTTGCTGAATGCATCGGTGGGTGCCTCAGGTGGTGCATCAAGCGCCTCCACGGGCTTATTCTCGAGCAGCAGCAGCTATCACATGAAGCCAGCCATAAGCAGATCGTAGACGGAAATGTAACGAAGCTGCTCAAAACCGCATCATTATCATTTTACGCACTGATAACTCTTGTTGTTGTTTTTACGTTTTTTTTTTATTTTATGAAATAAATCAGCGATTTGGCCAAATTTATATAGGCAATACGTAACCTTACTTGAACGGTTAAGAAAGCGTAACCCACTCTATTAAGCAGGTGTGACAGTGCATTTAAAGCCTCGTCCAGCTTGGCACAAACTTACCTTGTTTGGGGATTATGTGTAAACCGTGACGACTTAAAGTTGGACATTTGGCCATTTCAGTAGGCAGTCGATGTTCCAAGACGTCTGCCTCGGCATATTTAAACTGTTTCTATTCTTATTGTTAAGTATCAATGGCAATTGGCAATGCATATGCACACTAGTTCCACATGGACAAAATCTATAGGAGATATTGTAGTTCGAAATTGAACAGATTTTGCTTATATGTATACCTGCCTTATATATATATACCTAATTTATATCTATCTATCTATTTTACACATTTTTTTAATTCAACTTTAATTTTCTTAAAAGTTTACACACTTTTCTTATTATATATATTTTACACAAATTGATCTACCAATATTTAGATTTTCAATTAATACAGTAACAAAGGTACTCGCAAAAATCGGAGTACTACAATTATAAACGAATATTTGATTACCATAAATTTCATGCTTTTTCATATTCCTGGAATTTTACTTGGGTACAATACATATAGATAAGCATAATAAATTTACATGCTCAAGATAAAATCTGGCGAAAAACTTGAGACAGTAAATGTTCTTATTACTCAATGGTATTTTCTTTTTTTTTAGTATAAAGCATCGCTTAAGTTTGCACTCTTAATGAGAGCCGAAATGTTTGTACATACATATGTAAATATGTCTTAAAAAAATATCCCCAATTAAAATTAAAATTTGTTTGTTTTCGATAGTTTTGCTTTTGTTTTGTTCTATTAGGTAAAACGTTCAAAAATGTTGAGCATCTAATTTACAATAAAAAATAATGCCGTATTTAGAAATTTATCTAGCTTGTATTGGTTTTTTTTGTATTATTGTATTTTGGGGTGTGCATCTGTCGCGAGATGGGAAAATGATTTGTTTTATTATTGTTGACCTTTTACCATTTATACTTGCTACATGCTCGGTTTTTTGACCAGAAAGTGATTATATTGTAAATATACCTAAATCGAAATTTTCTGTAAAATGCCAGAATCTATAGTCAAGATTGAAAAAATTGTAGTTTTCGAGTTTATCGGACAGACAGGATCGCCTGACCGTTCCGGTTAAGAATATGTATACCTTATAGTCAGATCTTCCTGTCTGCCTGTAACATACATGGGCACATAATCTTTATACACTTTTTTGGCTTGAAGGAAACTAATTAAAAATTACAGCTTAAGTTTAAGTAATTAAATTTGAAGAATCAGCACTTAATTATTACTTTAAAGAAGTTGAAATTTACGAAAAGAAATTACAGGCTAGACTAAAGCCTTCAAGCAGTGCAATTACAAACGAGCAAATTTTTGATTAGCAGATACCCTACACTGACTTTGAACTTCTGTAACATGAATTTGAACAGTCCGCTAAGCAGAGATAAGTCATTTTTACTCAGTCACGCACAAAAGTGCGGAAGTGTGGAAATGCCTTTCTAATAAAGTTTGTGTTTATATTCCGATCTAAATAGAAGGCAACGAATTAATTATGAAATCAATCTTATATTTTTTACTGTTTGTTTACTATACCATATCGTCTATTTGTTTCCCTTCGGTATTTACATTTTTTACTTGCCACTTTCTATTTCAACTATTTTGGTCAGCGAAGCGCATATTTTTTTAGTTGTTTTAATTATATGTAGTATTAAAAGTAACATATCAACTGGTGGGGTAGCGAAAAGCAGGCGTACTTTATAAGCACTCATATTATTTTTATACTTTGAACCATTTTATAATGGCAAGAAGGGTATTCTGGTTCTGAGCAAATGTAATGAGCAGTGGGAGCCATGAAGTAAGTACATACGTAATAAGTACGTAAAGTTCCCAAATAATCGGTAAATTATCCTTTTTTCCCGTAATCGATTAAATATACAATTGCCCTATATTGATTAAGCTTATTTCGAATATTATGATAGTTAGTGGTGTCAAATTTATTAAAATTTGATACATCACACAAGTATTAAATTCGAGAATGTTGATAAAACTCTATAAATTTAAAAAGCCAATTGATAAAAAACTTAAGCAAGTAGCACAAACACATTTGCGCTTTTTGTTTTAGACTCTTTCTGAAACTTTTTCAGACTGAGAATTGTTGTGTACTACATAGTTTTACCTAAGCTTATTTGAAGTATGTATACAAAATTTAGTTATGTCCTTTATTTTACCTTTGGGAGCAATGATCGTAACAGTAGATGAATGCCGCGCTCAGGGTATCTTCTAGTCGGGCCTACTTAAGCTTTCTGCTTTCTTTTACTTATTACTTTGTAACTTTTTACTTTACACACATTTCTTTTCGAATTTTTGTGAACCGAGCTTTTCGTATTTTAGTTACGCGTCAATCTTTCACAAGACCAAGTGACGTTTCGGACTGGTTTGTGTTTTTTGTTGTTGTTTCTTTTAACTACACCACTCAAGATCAGTACATGTACGTATGTATGTACATGTGTAAATGCAATTAAGTGTCAAGGATTTAGATAGCAGCCAGTTGTAAATAATTGTATGTTTACGTTCTTTTTATTATTATTTATTTAATGAGCTTATTTTGCATATGAATTTAAAAAGCATTAAACTTAAAACAACTATATATAAGGTAAGGTATGTACAAATTAATTTATGTGCATTTGTGAAAATCAGAAATCAGTTGTCTGCCAATGTGGTAGCTGTGTGTACATGCGCTAAAACAAAAGACTCAGTCAACGAACTTGCCAGTGAGGCAGAGCTTAGGGAATGGGTCACTCTTAATTAAGTTCGCATTATTGGCAAGCGCATCAACAGTATCGCCAACAGCAGTAGCATCAAAATTGACGCTTTCGTTGCGTTGCAACAGACAGCAAAATTGCTTTCAGACATTTTAATACCAACCTATAATATAAATTGCAAATACAACTGTATACGGTTTACGTCTCTGATTAACATACTTTTATTAATAACACATACATACATCTGTCGAAACACCGAAATCGAAGGCACAAAACGAATACACATTAACAGCCAAACCTGCCATTTACATCCGCCCAGCAGATGATGATTTAATCTTGAACTTTGCTGCATTTCTAAAAATTGCTTTAATTTCTTAAATAAATATACCATATTTGTTCCACATTCATTCTAATAGCTGCTATTTTACGGTCTCTGATTTTGTGCAAGAGATATAAAAAACAAGCAACAATTTTGCTGTCAGGTGTGCCTGACTGATCAATTTGCTTTTACAGCGTTATAACTATATTTATGTATACAAAAAAAATTGATAGAAATCATTTGACGGGAGTGCCAGACCAGGATATACCCAGTCGAGTTTGGGGTTCCCATCATAAAGCAAAGTATTCATATTCGTATTCTTATATTTTATATTATATATTATATATATATACATACGTATTATTATAGTCTCCTCAAAAACCCGTGTTATTCCAGAACTATGGAAAGAGGCACAAGAGGATTAGATAGACGGATATCAGTCTTGAATTAGATAATCAAAATTTAAACGGACAGGCTAAAATCAACTCAGTTCATCGTCCCTATCATGAATATACTTATATGTATATACTCTTTTAGGTTAGAAATGTTTTCTTATGCCTTTTAAATACATTCGCATAAACCTACTGTAAACGAAAGAAGGATATTGCATAAACCTAATATACTCTTTTCACCTTGTTAACGAGTATAAAGGGTAAACCTTAAAAACATTTATGATCTCGAATATGAATGTCGTGAGCAAACGTTATTAGATCAAACTATTACTTAATATTAAAGAGGAGAAGATGAGCACGATTAAAAGCCAAAGTTGGCAAAGATAGTCACAGCCTGAGCGCTTACACATATTCACAGTCACAATCGCTGTCACAGAAATACATATGTATATGTACATAAATATGATCAGTGTAACAAAATGACGTTTTGGTTGGCTTAAAGAAACCGGTAATAATCTCAAGGTCGTTGCGAAACTGTGTGTTTGGCTCGTTTGTCAGGTCGACTGGGCTCGATTGCGATGGCTTAAATCAAGATAAATCTCAACCCGCAGCAGCAGAAAAAAGCCGTCGACACAATTTGAACAGAAACAAAGCATAATATTAAGGTGATGAGTACTCACAGACACTCACTTACGCACGCACATAGTCGTATATGCAAGTATGTATATATGTATATAAATGTAAAAAGCGAAAGTAAACGCCATGAAAGTGGAGCACAAGCTGCCCGCGTTGAAGGTAAACTAGCGAGGGGGCGTTCCTATACAGGTATATCAGTTAGTTCGTTTGGCTGCGTATGTGTGCGAGTGTATGTGTGTATGTGCGTCTGCTTAAGTCGGCCAATAAGTTTATTGACCGTTTTAAAACATTTCAAAGCATTATTTTCGTAATAAATGTTTTTATTTCTTTTTCAATTTTATCGTATGACCCCAAATTGATTATGCAAATAAATGTTTGAATAACTGCTAACTTATCAAAATGGAAATAATACAATGATTTTCAGTTTTTGGCTTTACCTATATACATTTGTATGTTGTTAATTGTATTTGTTTTGCTTTTGCGTTATGTAAATTTAGTTGGTATGGATTTGTTATGAAATATTTAGCGCAATTTGTTATACTATTTGTATGCTTTAATTTCTTGACGCCAAAGTCCACGCTTAGTCGTTTTTGATTTTTGTTTGACCTTTATCAGATAAGGGAATAACTCAGCGAAATGGCTTTCAATAAATAAATTATTCCTTTCAAGGTGTGACGTTCCTTAAGACAACTTGTACCATTTTTAATAATAACTAGCAAATAAAGAAACAGAGCCTTTTATATTAGCTGACAACGTTTAAAATGTCTATAGTCACAAATCAAATGGGCTCAATAATTAATGACTTAACAATATTTTTATAAATACATATACTACTACGGTTCCTATGGAAGCTACTCATATAAGAGTCAAGCTATGCTAAAGATTGTGACGCTAACAATTTTAAAATATAAGAACATAAAAAGAGAAAAAAAAACAAACTAATTTTTTGTGTGTCTGTTTTATTGAAGTCAATTGATTTTCTGTTTCAATTTTGGCACGATTTTTTGTAAAATACAACAATCGTAAAATCTTGCAGGTAACAATCTAGTGACGAAAACTCCAAAACGTGTGATATCAACTTATATATATATATATAATATACTATACGTATGTATAAATATATTTGTATAAACATATCAATTTTGTCAACTTACCTAAGTACCTTGAGCTTTGGAACCACAAACAACTATATGCAATGTCACGAAAGTTTAACTGCTTAATTAATTTAACAAACTAAGCTTTTATTCTGCTAAGGTAAGGTATCTGCTTAACACCGTAGAGTCCACAATATTTTAGAAAGTTAACTCAATAAATGTACATGTATATGCAACAACAAACACACAATATTTCCATCTCGATCTGCACTTAAAATGTATAGTCTGTAATAACTTTTTATTAAGTTTTCGTAATAAATGAAGAAGTGCATTTGAGACACAAATTACAATATTCATGAAAAAAATTCTGAAAAGCCCTAAGGTCTTTATTAGTTTAGTTTTAATACTCATTAACAGCCCAATCTCATGAACTATCAAATGTCTTAAGTACTATATGTATACTTATATGAAAAGTGTTGACCTTATTTTTCTTTTTTCATACAGTCAAAGTCAATGTCCTTAACGACATTTCTCATGCTTCGACGCTATCGTAGATTACCCTCCAGAGTAATGTTTTAAACAAATCTCAATTATCATCGGATTGCTTCCATTTGGATAAGATTGTGCGACGATTCAAATTTATTAGTTTGGCTTCGATATCTCAAAAAAAACCTGAAAGAACAGTTACCTTCAGGGTGCTGGGGTTAAGATTACCAGCAAACATTGAGAACAATGAACTGAATGTTAAAATGTCGGATTGAGAAGGTTACATTTACAAAAGATCGCCTTTTCTCTATCTTTATGCGCTATAATACTTAGAATTCAGTCTCGCCACGTTTTAGAGTTGCCGACCTAGGATATAATAATGTGTGGACGTTATCGCTTAGTATTATTAAATCTGGAGACTGGTCATACACTTATTCTTTACTTTTGTATTCATAAAATAATGACCGTCAGTTGTAACCTAAGAAAGTAAGTGGAATGTGTTTTATTTAGACAAAGTTTTTAAAATTTTCAGTCAGCAGTGAATAGCGCAATAACAAAAATATAATTGAGACACAAATTGCCCATAGCTTGGTATGTCATTATGATTTTTCCAATCTATGTATTACGCAATGAAGAAGACATCCTCGAGACCGTAAGATATTTAAACTCCTGATTAGGGCGAATAGCTTTGTTAAAAGTCTGTCTGTCAGTTTTTATGCAAACTATATTCCCAGTTAAAAGGTCATTATCGAATAAAAATTTGTTTTCCCCATTTATTTATTTAATAAAAGTTGGTTTTAAGAGCACTACAAAGCTTTTTAATATTCTTGATCCCAATCGCCTTTTCGCATTGAATTAAAATAGGCGTGCCAACATTAACGAGAGCACAGACACAACAAAAAATTTTAAAACCTGTACCCATTGAAAATTGGTTAAGGCAGAATAAGGTTTATACCGACTCCGAGCATTAATAGCTGAGATAATTTTCTATGAAAAGCTATAGAGTTGAAACTTGAAATAATGTTCGGTTCGGAGCTGAGTACAGAGTATCTGCCACTAAAGCAGCTGTTGAATTTTGTTTAATTCAAAGATTAATTTGCACTAGCTAAGCTTTGAATTTTCAATGCTGCTGTGGCTGGTCTTGCGTATATGCCTTGCTTTAAGCTCAATCATTACAACCAGTCAGCAAGATAGCTTTTAAAATATGTGTATCTATATGCACATACTTTATTCGCCACGGGGCACAAGCTGCTGTTAATCGGGGCGTGCTAGCCTTGTTTGGATAATTCTGTATAAATAACAAACGATAACTTTTTGAAGGTTGCTTTGTGACAGCAAAGCTGAGATTGTTAAAAAAATGTAATGGTATAAAAAATCTTAATAGGTAGATCGAAACAAAGCCACAGGTATACTAGCTAGCATTCAAGAGTACTAGACTCAAAACTACTTGAGATGCCTAAATTTACTTTGCCCTTGTATTATATCTTGGATTCCATATACTGACATGACTGCTCTCAAAGTCCATGTTTCATAATTCTAACTGAAGCCACAAGTTATACAATCTCTTAAAACTAGTGTGATAAGGACCAACATCTCAAAAAAATTACGTATACTCAGCCCGACATTGAGAAAATGTGAACTTTAAATTGCAGTTTTTTCAATCGTAAGCTACAAGCTTTACTAAAAGACTTAGGAAAACCTCAACCATTATACTTACTTTGTTGAACTCATGTTACGCCTCCAAGCTTTAGCAAACCAATGAATTGTTCTCGAGCCCCTAGCCATCTTGACGATATGCCTCAAAGCCGCCTTTGCCAATAAGTGGATCAGACTGAGGTCCCTATTGTGTTGAGCTTAGCGATGCTTTTAAAATGTATGAAGGGCCACCCGCCGGCAGAACACAACTAGCGAAAGGTAAAGCTGATAAAGTACACCAACTGTGGTGACTCTAACACTGCAACCTAAAGAACGACACGGATTCAAATAAAATGGAGATGGAGAATCTGGTTCATATGTGGCAATGGTTTAGTTGGAAAAGTGACTGACTATGTGAAGCCCTGTACGCAGCTTCAATCTGCCATTAAGCCCATTCGCAGATATTTTTAATCACGCAAACATACACAAATTTAAGAAAGTTATAGTCGGAAGTGCTGAGCTAGGAACTACACTACACACAGTTGGTGCTAAAAGCAATTGGTTACTTTCAATAAAGACGTAATGAAACATATTGAATAACACAATATATCGTCGAATATTTAGCGGCCCTACTTTTTGTAGTTTCCGGTTTAGCTACATTCATACAGACGGATATTAGACGGAGGGACAGACGGGCAGACATGGATCCTGTTTCATGCTACATACAAATAAACAAAATTCCCAATTCGGGAATCAAACACAAGACTTAGCGCCAATTTAACATAGCGTGCTTGGCAATACAGCATTCACAACATAAATTCGATTTGACGAAAAGCTAACAACAAATTCTTATGATGACACAAGCTAACCGATGCTAAATGTTTGTATACGATCTTTATAGGACGGTATATATTTACGAATAAACATATGAATAAAGTTTCAAGTATCTGACAATGTATATATATTTATATATTTATATATATATATAAATATATATATATATATATATATATATATATATATATATATATATATATTACATATATATGTATATATAAATACATGTTGAAAAAATTACGCTCTTACAGATAGAAAGATGAATATTGCCAAACCCAATTTACCCTTCTCTTCGTGAGCGTGTGTGAAAAAATCATAAACTTGCATTTTTCTAGATATTACGGGAGCTTGTTGATTCATCCTCAAATTTTGAAGTTTGGCCTCAAATTTGTTAAAAAAGATCAGGTCGCAAAAGCCATTAATAGATTTACAGACATTCAAGATTTTTTTATTATGATAGTTTTGAAAAAGACTGTAAAAATCAACTGAGATCTTCGTCGTTCACGCTAGTAAATTGCAAATGAACATACCTTGTGCTCCGTTGTTGGTATGGGCCAGTCGCTAGTTAATTTGCTGCGTCAGGCCCGATCCGTCCAAAGTACGAATAGTTCGTTTATCGCAATACATTAAAGAACTTGAGAGTATGTGACACAATAAACAAGTGGATAATGCATAATGACAATCGTTTTGAACGTCAACAGACAAAACCAAACAGTAAACCCAAAAACAGCACCAACGAAGACTACATATTAAGCAATGTTAAATTAATGTTGCCACAACAACATCTGCCTAAGAAACGTCTGGATCAAGTCGCAACAACTTCACATTTAAATGCGCTCATGCATACTCTGGGTCCCTATAAATATGAATATGAACATGAATAGCTGAGATGGTTAACAACATGCATAAGTATTACATGTTCGTATAACCATAGAATACATGTGCATGTAACTGCACAAACAAATGTATGTATGTATATGTATGTATGTAGTACAAGTGACCTGTCGGGCAATTGAATTTTGCACAATTAACTTTAACCGCACGCATAACGATATATTAAAACCAGGCCAACAATATGCGCAAGGACGAGCTTATCAGCAGCGTCGCAATTATGCTTTGAGTATAGAAGGGTAACTGGTTGGAGGGGAGTTAGCAAGGCAAGCGTGAAAACAACGTCGCGCCGTTGCAGCAATTAAAAATTTGAGCGGCGTTGGAGTCTTGGCCATGTCAAATACAAGTATGTATGACAAGTGAGCAGATTAGTTAAAATGGCTTCATGAAAATATATTGCGAGTGTGTATCGCTGTGAGGTGGAGTATAGCCCGTGCCAGAGCCCATTCGCGTGTCAGCCGCAACCGTTAAGCTGACGAGCTACTTGGTTGTCAGAAACCCAGTCCCAACACACAAAACATCAGAGATTGGCCAATGCAACTAAGTGGCATTGCAGGCTGTTATGGGCTCTATATAATTGAGGCACCTGAATCACAGTAATTGAAGTAAAACATATATGACATAACTATTTTTTGGTCAAGACAATTACATTCATACTTTGATCACGTCTAAAATGTGTAAATGTATGCAAGAGAGAGAGAGAGATATCAATCCATAATCAATACGAAACACTCCCTTTACTTAGGAAAAACCAGCTGTCTGCCTGTTACCATGCTAAATAAAATACCTTTGTATAGAACCCTCCTTCTATTGTACCATATATTTGGTTTTCTGTACTGAGTGACGCCTAGCCTTTCCTTCACTGATCCATTAACCGAAAACTTAGGCGTCTATGTCGCTCTTCGCTAAGTTTTATATTTATTGAGTCACCTGTCGTGTAAAGAAGAAATCAAAGAACAAACGACCAATTCGTAGGCATACGCACCCTTTGCACACTTCTTGGTAAATGTCGCGTGCTCGATTGTCACTCAATTCGGGCACCACACTTGAGTGGAATGCAACTTGCTTAGTGTAATTGGAGCTTAAGAAATAAATATACATAGTTAATATTTTGTACATTCGCTTTCTTTCTATATATATGCCGTCGGTAAAATTGGCCAAAATCACGCATACTACATTTGGTAGTAACGATATCATATTACAATAGATCAAACAAATTTCATAATGGGGAGTGAAAAGCTTAATCTGCTGTTTAACTGCACATGAAGCTGTGACGGCATTCCAAGTGAGGTCGACGCTATTTGTTAATATTGCTAAAATTTAAAATTTTAAAGACACTTTGCAATTCTTTACGGGCCATGGAAAACTGGCGGAGGAAACTATACACAGTCAGCCAACAACTTCAAAACGCTTATTAGATAACATTTATCAATCAGCCAAAACGATCGCCTTTGTCTTCTCAGGAGACTACAGCTCCCTAGAGTTGACATCACAAACGCGAAGAAACAGTTCTTTAGATGAAGACAACTTTACCACAGGCACGATTGATCACGCACATTAAGCTTCATCTCGCTTAAGGTCGATCGCCACATTAAAAAATGCAGCATTGCCGAACCGTATTCACATCTAGCTTGATAACTGTAGCTAGAGATGGATCGATATCTTGCCGTGGAATATGTTAAAAGCGTCAGCATTGACACATGATCAATTTAATAAAACTCGCAGTAATGAAATTTCTTATTTAAGAAAGATCCGAGGAACCACAGCTCGAACATGTCGCTTAAGCAGCCAACATCAAGTTTTTGAGGCACTAAGCACGAAGCACTAAGACATAATGAGGCTCACACTTTAAATACAAGGATGACTTTCAGTGGGGACATGCTAATAGAGAGGACAGCCTCTAAGATTTATTAATACTCGGAATGAGGACCAAGTTTATACCATGGTTACTCAAGTTGTCGTGCGATGAGACAATCCCAAAGCACTCTGACAAGCCTTAAAAGTTGCCTCGGTTCTGTTTACAGCCGAATAACCTTAAATTACAAATGCACGGATATTGCGGCTTTACTAGCGGCATAATGTTCTTATATATAAGTGCGTTCTTATATATAAGTTTGGGTGCAGCTAATCATATCTAGATCTACTGTAATCCATCGTCCTTGCCAGTATTGGAATATACTTGTTTTAAAGCACACACTCGCAGGTTGTTTTTCATTGGATACACTAATATTCTGCTACGCTATCGTTATTTGTTGGCAATTGTATTTCGGACATTCAAAGGAATTCGTTCTAACATAATGCAATAAAGCCGATCTGGTATACAGAAATACCCAATATTACTTCCTAGTTAAGATGATTTTTTCATAAATAAGCCTAAGCTAAAAACGGAAAGTCTGCTAATAAAGCGGGTGACCGCCCCGACTGGGTTTCTATGAACCAGACATTAGTGAGAAGAGCCTTTGACAGCTTAGTACATTTCATCATAAATTAAGTGCATGTCGAATATGTTCGACGTGTCAACAGATGTCTTTTTGACTGCAGTTGACTTTTAAAACCGTTTGCGTTTTCGAAAAGTCTCTTAAATCCCGTTTTAATGAAGGACTCCCAAACACAGAACTTATCACCGTCACAGTGGAGGTTGAGACCATATTAAACTCTCGGCCGCTGACACCAAGCGACACCAAGTCACTACCTCACCGTGGTTTACGGTAACAACCTGCTGACACCAATACCAAAGATAGTGTCTCCTTCTCCAGTTTGGATCTAATACACGCGAACAATGTGTCTTTGCAAAGAAGGATAATAATCACTAAATACCACTTGCCTGAAAGACCTGTATTTGAATTCAAGTTATTGACAACGAAATAGTCTACTTGTTTGGGTCCAGTCTTATTGCTATTACAGTATTTTACTCCTGCATGTAATTTGGACAAGGCACATAATCAGTTGTACATTGTATGTTGTACTGAAGTCTACGGTTTATGGTTTCAAAGAACATCACCCGCATTTTCCTATTTCTCGCGCTCGTCTGTACAATAACCATTTTAGTTTTAATGATATTCTGACTTAATTTAGGAATTATGTGTATTACCATACACTACCATACACTTTCAAAAAGTGTTTTATTGAATTTAATATTGTGTAATATTATAGAAGTTTAGATAACTGTATTTTTTTCATTTTACCCCAAACCCATTTAAAATGGCTCTAGTGGTTTTGTACACATGTATATAACAGGCAAAACGAATCTTCTTGGAGCCTAGAAAGTAAATAAAAAAGTATACTTGACACGCTAACATAGTTTTATTAACCCATTTTCGTTTGTATGAAATCAGAAATCTCGAAAACTACATAAGCTATAAATATATTATAAATAATATGATTATTATATGGAGAAAGCCCCATTACTTCAAAATCGGTAACAGCTTAAAGCAACAGGCTCTAGCAGATTTCAATAATTTTGCCTTTTGAATGCTCCAAACATGCAAGGCAAACAAGCTTAGCGCTTTTGTTGGTATATATAGTTGGATGCTTTTATGAGAACTTTAATGATCTCTCTGGTTGGTTGCTGCAAAGTGCCCGACTTGCATCCAATGTTTGAATGAATTTGTTTGAGATTTACGAAAGGTGTTCGGAGCTGTTATTTATGATAAACCCTAGTCAGGCACTCCGGATGAATGCAATCTGACTTGTTTATATAAAAGTATAAATTTAGCAAACACCTCATTATACTTTGGACTGTTGTGAAATAAGTTTAAGTATCAGTTTATACCTTTTAAGAGGTTAAGCGCATCCGATTGAAATACATACACCTTACATACTGATGGCCTTAAAGCTGTCGTAGAGGTAAAAAATATGAAAGTTAATTAAGACACTGTAAAACTGGCCAAAAGTAAAAGGCAGCCACGTCGAACCCAGTTAAGTTTTAGGACACAGTAGCTGTTGTACAGATTCTTTGACATTGATATTAAGCGGTTTATATATACATACATATATATATGTATCATCTGGTTCGAGCTTGCCTACAAGCAACTTGGTCTTCCGCTTTAGCATTTACTGTTTTATCTTAAACTTATTAAAAATGGTAAATGTGGTTTAGTAGCTTTCTTGAAATGTTTGAAAAAGAAGCCATTTTTGGCCTATTTAGTTTATAAATTCTTAGTCAGCAGTTATAGCTGAGTTGATCTAGAGATAGAGATTTAAAATTTGTGTCGTTACCTGCGTTTATTCTATACACAAATAAATTTTCGATAAGCCCTCGCGACTTCTTACATTCGATTGGTCAGTAATTTGTATCAGGTTAATCGGTGTTTTATGAGCATATCTCATTGACTAAAAGAGCTGGATGTTATCATAAAGAGTTCAAATGTTGGATACCACTATTTTAGATACCACTCCCCAAAATATAAAACACATTTCAAATACCACTGGTGGTGCTTTAGATTCCATATAAATTTGGAAACCCGTTTAAAATTGTGCAAAATTCATTGAGGTCCTAACCTAACTTAGGTTAGAAGTAATTCAATAAATAATTTATTATTTTATTTATTACTATTTTTATATAGTGATAATCAAGCCACTAGGCTGAGTAAAGTTCGCTGCTAGCTTCGCGATTTTGTTTTTTAATGACAAAAATTAATGCTGAACCATAGTGTAATTAACTTAATAAATTGTTTCAAAGAATTGACAGTGATTTGGCTGCCAAACGCTTGTAAATTTGAATGCCAAATTAAAGCCACTTAATTTGCTGAGCATAGTTGTATATTGCATGTATCCATGTCAGAAAGTCCAAAGATCATAGATTAATTGAAGTATTCAGTCGTGTGTTTCAAGCATTATTCGCAAATTACATTATTCTACTCTTCACATATGTATGTATGTATATTGACCTGCTTTTGCTCAGTTCACCCATGTCAATAGAAAACCCTGATTTCATATACTCTGTAAAATGGGAGATACACATTAAAGCTTCATCGATCTAGCTTTATTCGTTGTTTTTGTGTTAATTTTAGAGACGAAAAGTCTCAGATACAAAACTTTAACTGCAACATACATATAAAAAGCGATGTTTTTTTTCATATGCTGTAAAGTACTGACAATAAATAAATATTTATTTATCTAAATTACCCTCGAGACATATAGAACATGCTTGCATTATTATATTATGATATCTTATATGATGATAATTGCAATCGACCAATAGGTGTGGTAGATATACATAGCTTCGATATGTTCAATAATCCAATGTTTTTTATTGTAATGGTATACATCGCACTTTTTCTTTGTGTTGGTAAGAATACATTCAAAAGCTTCAGGTATTCAAAGATATGTGTTCTTTGCGTTTTTACACAGGCTAAAAAAGTGAAGGGAACATATTCAAGTCTGATGAAATTCTTTACTGCATACTTTATTATATCTATTTTAGCTTAATTCATTTTTGTGAACGTGTATTACGCATTCAGTTATAGCCTACTAAAACAATATTTAATAATTTAGTTTTCAGTTACAATAAATTTGTACGTATTCGTGTTATTTGAAGAAACAAATAGAAGAAAAGTAATTTAATCGGATAAAAATTAAACAGGTTTATCTAGTGCAATTCAAGATATCATTGAAATCGCTCAGCAAAATTTGCCGAAAAATAATACTTGGCGCACTTATGTTTATAAAACACACTTCAATTTTAATTAAAACCCAAAAGTACAAATTAAAATAGCATGACTGAAGCTTAAGCAACAAACAACAACAATTTTAAAGGGGTTTGAGATGTTGGTGATGGTGAATTTAGTGGCTCTGTTCCAAGTTTTACACTTTATTGAGTATTTTTGTCAAAATTTTCGCTCAAAACGTGTTTACAGCTTCAACGCGCTGCCGTTGCCAGCGCAACGTCAGCGTTAACGGCAGCGACAACCACAGCGTCTGCGTCGGCGCCACCGTCGACGCTGACGCCACCTTGCATACTAATATCGCCGTTGTTGTTGTTGATAAAGCTAAGCCATTGAAGCCTATGCGAGAGCGCGCGCACGTAATAAAATTCAATTCGGCTTTTTCAGTCTTCCATTTTGTACACATGAACATGCACACTTACATTTACATGCATAAGCAATCGTGCAATACATGCATCCATAAGTATGCATGAGTGTGAGTAGGTAGTAGTATTTATATTTGTTGTTTGTATTTTCGGTGGTTGGCCAAACGAGGTCTATGCGGACGCCGACGTCGACTGCAAAAGCTCGACGACTGCGCTTTGGCTGTGTAAACGATTTTTGGCCACTGCTAAATCATTGAAGTAACTTTCGTCTGCAGTCATTTGCTTAAAGTTAGTGAACGTGCTAGTATCGCATATCTGCGCCAGCTCTGCTCTAAAAGTTTTGCTTCTTTGCTGGTGGTTGTAGTTGCCGTGCCGTGGTAGCTGTTGTGTGTTGCTTGGTTGCCGTTGATTTTGAATACTAATTGTGGCTTGCGCAGCTTATTTACTACAAGTCAGTTGGTGCGTGCCTATATAGTACGTACACAGTCTACATATGTATATGTATATACATAAGTGTTGGGCGTAGCGCACACTTTGGAGAGCCCCACAGCTGAAGGTCGCATACGACATTGCGCATGCGCCGTATGTGTGTCGCCTGCAAATAGCATAACTGACCTCTTAATTTTGCTTGATTGTTTACTTTTGCACAGATCTGAGGAACCAACAGGTCATACCAAAACAGCAAAACACCAAATCGAACGGAATGCGGATCACTACGGGATGCATAACAGCGCTGCTGCTGCTGGTGATTTCACAACTGACGATATCGGCTCCCGCGGAGCCAGCGCTGGTGCTGCAGGAGAATAGCGAATCAGCTGAGCTGAATCCCATTAATGCTGAGGTAAAGTAAAGATAACAACTAGCAGAAAGTTACCACTAAGCAGCGAATACCTAACAGTGACTAGGAAAAAACTGCACCCAACCAACTTGTGAAAAGCGAATGGCGACTGCGCTCACTGTGTTACGACGAGTGGTACAAACTTGTTGTGAGCTCCTTTGCCCCACCAGCAGATGTTTGTTGTTGCTGGCTTTGCCAGCCTGCCCCTTTGTTGTGCCTCTTGTTTTTGTTTAATGTTGCTGTTGTTGTTATTCTTCTTCCTCCTCTTATGTAAGCTTCAGTTGAGCACTTGCTAGTTTTGTAGTCGACTGACTAAGCTGCTGTACTTATTTTCCGCTATAAGTCGAGAGTATTGACTCTTCCAGATATCTATTGATTTTATCAGTATGCCGTAATATATTTAAGTACTATGCAATTACCAATCCAATTAATGATTTTTGGAAGGTGCTTGACACTATCACCACGACAGTTCCATAAGTCAGGATCATAGCTCTCTAAATCCAGCAATAGAAAAAGTCTGACTTATCTCATACTTTACTTAATCAAGCCTTGATTACAACTAAATTGATATATATGTACATATACATATATTCAAAATAACTTGATTTGGTAACTTATTAAAGAAGCGTGCATTGCTAATATAAAAGCCATTTTGAACCAAATCCAGAAATATAGTAGTTACTGCTTGAAACCTTCTTTAAGCCAAATAAAAAATAATTCAAACAACAAGCACAAGGCTACAGGCAGTGTGCTTGTCAAAAAATGGTTAAAGTTTACCAAAAATTATAAAAAAAGTGTTATATATGGTTAGTATAGTTTATCAATTCCATTCATCAAACAACGAAAGAAATCGGCTATTATTTAAAAATGCATTTGCATTAACCGTTATTTTAAAAAAGGCACTTTAGCAAAACATTCTTAAAACTGCATTGTAAATATAAAAGAACATGAATGTCAGTAGAGAAATGTGCATGTGATTAGGGTATACTCACTTACGTTTATGCTAAATGAATGCTATTAACTGGTACATCGTGTTTTGAATAGTCAAAATCCAGCGTTAAAAAAGTTCGTTTAATTACCACCAGTTGCTGGAAGTATGCAGCAAAGTAACCCCGCGATACAATAACAAAATGCAATTGCTTGTTTTTTGTGCATGCGTTTTGTTTAAAAATTAGTAAACATGAGTCGCCAATGGAGCTTTGTACATTTGAGAAATTATATACATACATATCGAGTGTTTGGTTTTGGTTGGCAATGACGTTGTGCATTTTAAACATGGACAAACTTAGGTATCATTAATGGTGATTTCTCCCCTCATTGTTTAAGTACAAGATATCCATACTGTCCAGTATATTAGAATATACATTAGTGAAGTAAATATATCGGTATATATATATGTGTGTGTGATTTAAAAATTAAAATGGAAATGGAATCTGGTTATTCACGTCCTTGGATACATGCTTCGACTTGGGCCATGATTCGACACATTAATACAAATTGAAAAGGGTAACAGCTTAACCTTCAATGTAAGATAAAATATCGTCCAGCAAATTATCTAGTTGCTAAGTTATATATATATAATTATAACTTAATATTTATAAAAGTAAAAATAGTGTCACTTATAAAAAATAAACGACTTGGCTCGGGCTAAGTTATGCTTGTTTTCTTAAGTAACAGATTCGGTTTGAGATGTACTAATTTAAAGTCGAATGATATTCGATCCCCTTTGGCTCGATGTATGAATAGAGGTTCATAAAATTTATGTGCACAATTTGCTGACTTGGCCAACAATAAAGTGCATGCAATTTTGCAAATCACGCGAATCCAAAGTCATTATGACAATCTCTTTTGTGTTCTCTTTTCGCTACTCTATTCTAGAAGGTGTTAGGCGCTGGGAATGAACGCAACAAAAGAAAACTGCCCGATGCAACATTTGAGGCGAAAAACGCCGTGCTCGGATTTGTTTTTGGAGTAAGTAGTGCTTCAAGAGGCGGTGCATTCATTGAATAATATTTGCTCACACTACGTCCTATTGCAGAAGATTGACAACTTTTTAGATACTAAGACTCGTGTGATTGAGCAGCTGGATCGATCCAATATTGAGAAGAATAAGCAATGGGACATAAAGGCACCGGTGCCAATAAAGGACTTTCAGACACTCATCACAGCTGTTGTCTCACCCAAGATACGCTCGATTGGCAACATTGCTAATGATTTGACGACTGGTGTTCTCACTACAATAACCGCTTTCAGTGGCTCCTCATCGGGCAATGGCAATGCAAATGCTGGCTTGGGCAATGTGGTGTCCAAGTTTTTAAGCTTTTCGGGACCAATATTGCAGGGTTCGTCGGGCGGTGTGAATGGCATTGCAGGCGTAACAACACCTGCGCCCGATTCTGATGAGGCAGGCTATTAAAAAAACGGACTGTCTGACTATCTGGATAACTGGCTAACTGTCTGGCTAATTGGCTAATTGGATGGCCTGGCTAAGACATTCGTTTGTCCGCTCTACATATGCTCTTATAATTTATGTACATCCCACATACTCTAGAGAAAAAAACTGTCCAATGTTTCTGTGATGCTCGCAATCTTTCTCATAGACAGTGGAATTTTGTATATTATTTTTTTCTTTGCTTTAGTTAAGACTTTTAGTTTAAATTTTGTTAAACGCATCAAATTCGATTGTTGCCAGGGCAATATCTAAGTTAAATTGTATACTACAATCTATAGTTCATGTATCTTTGTAAATATTGGCGCATATATGTATGTTACGTACGTACGACTCACAATCGATAAAAATAAATAAAATGAATGAAATTCCAACACATATGTATTCAAAGAAGAAATTAAAACAGATAAAACAAAAACCGAAACCTGAATTTTTGACTTAATTTTTAGTAGCTTGGTGGTTGGTGGTGGTTATAGCCTTGACCTTGACTTCACTATATATCACGCTATAATAAGTCAGTTTACTCAAAAACCCACTCTTTCTTTTTTATTTTGTCTTTCTTGCTACTGTCGGCCCCAAGTAGCCAAAGCGCCAGGCACGAGCCGGGGGCAAAGATCTAAGCGACGCAGCAGATCTGGATCGCAGCAACGTTTCATTCGAGCTGCCCGATGAGTTATTTACCAAATCTTTTCGAACGATCACCCAAGTCTCCCAAGCTTTCTCCCGCTTAATTATGGTAAGTCTTCTATTTAAAAAACATACGATACTCGAAAAGGATTTTAATCTGTAACTTATTTTTATAAAATCTACACATTTTAATTTACTCGGAAATTATAAGAGCTAAAGATAAGTTTTCGTTCAGTTCAATATTTTAACAAGTAATCGATAATACATTTCGTTTTACCAAACTCGAAAAGCTGTTCTGCTAATACTGTAAGTGTAGACGAGGCAAAATTACCTATCCGAACTATACTGTAGATAAAAGTGTTATCAACAGTGTGAACCAACCAAAATATGATATGCAACTGAAATGTCCGAAACATCATGTATAGACTTCAGTGTCCGCAAAAGTATTCAGGATTTAATCTTATTTAAAATTTGCGGAGTTTATTTACACGAAAAGTTTAGAAGACAGCTTCCACAACAAACATTGCACTCACAAACCCCTACTAAAAACATGTAAGAGAGGTATATTCGTATGTAACTATGAGATGCCCTAAACCCAGCTGTCGTTGCAAACATTTAATTTCTGTTGCCTTCACATACGCCGTTAAGCAGCGCAGTTTACTAAGCGAAGGAAAAAATATATATATTTTTAACAAGAATCATGCCCTAATCAAAAAGACTTTATTATATGACTTACGTATAGTTTTCCATTTGTTGTTGATTGGGGGACGGTCTCCAAAATATGGTATGCAGTATTCTGCGAATTCTTTACTAATTAACCTTAAATTTATTGAGAAGAAAGCAATAATAAAGAAACAAAGGAGGTAATCGACGACTTAAAAGAAACTCAATATACGAATACGTACATACATATATACGAGTATACACTTATCCAACAAAATAAACTTTAAATCAACACTTTTATTGGTTATTGATACTGTTACCCATTTTCAAAAGGTTTAATAAAATGGTGTAATAAGCAACCAATGCGTATATAAAAATGTTTATGTATGCGCCATCTTACCCGTTTTATTCATTATGTATCAAAAAAGTAAGAGTCTTATTCGGGAGCGCTCGGATGGAAATACCCTAAGGCCCGTAAAATTCTAAGACAATTTATTAAAATTCCTTAAAGTTTAAATAAAGTACCAAACTAAAATATAGGACGGTTAAGTTTAAATTGGTGATGAAAAAATAATTTTTATAAGCTACCCATTACGAGAACATACTTAACCAAATTTTCTTGTCTAGCTTTATGTTTAAAACTAAATGACTTGAATGAAACCAATGCGAGATTTTTAAAAAGGATTTCGAAAAGTTCTGTACGACCCATTACAAATTATATATACAGTGCCGCTCAACTGAATAGGTTTGACTTCTTTTTTAGACTTAGAACATAATATCTTCATAACAAGCACTCGGATTTAAACCAAATAAATTTTGTTAAGTAAAACGATCAATTATTTATAAAATGCAAAAGTTTTTTTTTTGGTTTGGTTTTTATATTTTTTTATTAGGACATTAGTGATTATTATTATTATTTGAACAGAAATATTCCTTCTCCGACAAATACATATATTTGTCGTTTAGTTAACTTAAAGTATTTAAATATTGTGTCCGCTCGACAAGTTGAATTTTAGCTTGTGAGACAAATTTAAAATTTTTGTCAAATGCCTTAAGAAAACCATGAAACTTTAAAATATAAAGATTTAGAGATATATTTCGGTATACTTACTATTAATTATACGCGAAATACGTAAATCAGCTAGCTTGTTTTATTACTTTCTAACTCTTTTTATAACTTCTTATTCTCCTGTATAACTGACAGGTAAAATTAAATACTCACAAATAACTTTATTTAAAATCTGATATAGTTTCATTTATTCAAAAGAAATCGATGTGATTGGTTTGAGGGTTATTGTAAAACTGACTCTTAATCTTTGTTTTCCCTTAGTTTGGTTCTTTAAACTGTATAGAGCAATTAAGCTTGAAGCAGATCTCACAAAGTATATATGTGAATTACTATAAATAGCAAATTCCTACTTAAAATTTATTACAAACATTGCTTTTCTCGACTTTGGCTAATAGTGTAGTTGCCTGTTAAGCGGTTGCTATAAAGCAGATAAACTCTTCCGAAAAAACGCAGAGCCCTGACCTATTTTTCTCAGTGCATGGACTTTAAGATTTCTTCTTCCGTCTGCACATTATACTTTAGAACTTAAATATTATAGTAAGCAATAATTCTAAATGCATGTGAAACGTGAAAGGCTCATTGGGAACAGGCCACATTAAAGCTTATAGCGATTGTGAAAGCAGAACAAAGGAAGGTTTTACTTTTTTTACTACAGCGCAACTGGTGAGGTCTACTGAAATTGAACTGAACTGAGTTTTGCTTTCAGGGGCCGTTTCTTTTACCGATTGTTTTCGCCCCTCACAAAAAAGAGTAGACTGGGATATGTAACCCATTGGTGTGAATGTATATTTCTTGTGCGTTCAAAAAACTAGTCAATGTGGGGATCGTTCGAAGTCTAAACGCGTGCGTGGTGCTGGTAACTTAAGCCCACATTTATTATTTATGCATGTATGTATATTGTTATATCCTGATCCCTTTGAACATAACCTATGTTGGTTTTTTTCTTTTTTTTTGCGCGTGTATGCTGTTGAAAATTGCCATTCACAGCCAATGCAACATGTTAATTGACATGAATATATATGAATCCCTAGGTCTGTAATTGAATACTGTAAGCTAATAGTGTCGTAAGTATTGAATAAACTTTGGTTACTTATAGATCGTCTCCGCGTTTCTGTATATTGAAATCGTTAAACCCAGGCTCTCCCTGATAAAAGGAAACGTTTCTCCAACATATGTAACAAAATTAGGCAAATTCGACATAAAGCGAATATATAATCCTGATAATTACCAATAATTGATACGGTGAAAGTCAGCGATTACAAGTGTTAGAGACCATAATCAATCTTCATATCGATGTTGATATCAATAAAATTGGGAAAGAAAGTGAAATTGGTTTGTGTGCTAATCAAGAGAATCTATGGTCAAAAACATAAGATCGCTGCGTTTATACATACATAGAATAAAAAATTAAGGAATATAAATTTTTTATACCTATTATAAAGATTTTCACAAAGCAATTATAATTTATAGCTTATATCCACGTACATTTGGTCAGTGTAATTTAAAATTAATATCCCTATGCTAGCAAACTTTTGAAAACAATTTTTATCGTTACTATGGCTTTTTATAGTGTTATCCATTTTAGTTTCCAAAGCTTTCGTGATAGCTTTTGGTGGTGCTTTTATTTGCTTAATAAATTTACTGCATGACGAAAGCTTTGCAGAAAGACGGAAACTACTTTACTTCAATTAACGACAATAGTTCATCAGCATAAGACAATAAAAACTTATGTACTTATGTAAAGACTTGCACGATCTAGGCGCGTACCTTTCTTTAATATGGTTCTTTTAAAAACACATAAATAAAAATTTGGAACTGTAATACATATGTATATGGCTTAAACAGCGACTCAATGAGAATTATAGGGCTTAAGAAACTTAAATATTATAAATTATATATATAATTACAAATTTTGTATTAATCGCTTATTAGATTGGCTTGAAAGTTGGGATACAAGTTTGTTTTTTTTTGGCGTTGACTTCAATATACCCTAACATTGGACGTCATTTGCAGACTCACATACACAATTGTGTGGGGTTAATTGGTTGGAATTCAAAAGGCGAAATCTGGTTATTTTATACTACTTTGTTCTAAATCATGTATTTTCTGATATTTCCTATCAAAATCATATCAGAACTTATTCTGTATATTCAATAGAATAAGTGTTGTTAATAAGTTAACGTACCTGGCTTAGTAGTCACATAAAACCAAAGTATCCTTTTAATATGATATACAATGTTTATACAGTTTACTTCTGTATTTTGTAAAAATATGTTTTCTTTATTTTTAATTTATCTTCCTTTAATTTTTTCTTGCACAGGGTTCTGCTCGTCGTTACTCCCGCTTCGTTCTATTTTTTAAACCTGTGTTTGGCGACGCTTTAGTAGTCAAAGGTTTTGAAGACCCCACAACCACAACCACCGCCCGACCAACGACATCAATCACCGAGGAAAAAAACAATTTGAATGAAGTCTAGAAACGATATCAGTCATATCAAAAGTTAATTAACTATGTTTAAAATCGATAAGTTGGTGAATTATGTATGTTACAGCCTTTATGAATAATGTTAATCAGCATTGATCAATTTGATAATGGTTTGATTTGTAGTTGCCGCTGTCAATGGTATAAAAGATTTCGAGAGGTCAGCAACAATATTCTTCTTACTACACAAACTTAATAGGAATATTATGTGCAAGTTATCTGTCTAGCTGTATATCATTAAGTTATTCAAAGGATCAAAAGATAAATCCAAAACACTAAACATTAAGATATGCTTAAATAAAAGCTGATTAAAATTATTGTCAACTTGTACAAATTTGCTTTGTGTATCTAAATAGCGTGCACGAAATAAAAAAAGTAAACTTCAAGTTTTCGGCGTACAGGCAAGCGGGCAGAAAGACGGACATTGTTGAATCGACTCGGATATTGATGCTAAGCGAGAATATGTATATGTATTTACTGTGTGGGTCGGAGATGTCTCCTTCTGCTTGCTGCATACTGAATTACTTTAATAAGCTATTTTCAATTGGCATAAACATTAAAAAAAGTTACACTTGCTGGAGAATTTCATCCAGGAACTCCCACATACACCAATCTGTGTGTAAGACTTACTAGCACCAGCAACAAAAATAACATGCAAAATTTCTCAATTTGAAATCGATCTCACGACTTTCTTACACGCATACAACGACTAATATCTTGTTTGAGGAAATTCAATTTAATTATGCGATAAGTTTAAAACTAATAATATTTTAATTCAAAGTATATGCTCTAGAGTGAGTCGAACTTGTGCTTTCTACTAACCATTGCCAAAAATATAAACTTCATGTTAGACATAAGTTTTACTATACATAAAATTATGAACATTATATCGACGAAAGGTTAAACAACGATACGGGTGACACTTCGTCGGCGAACTCTATTACTTACATTGCATCAAATTAAAGAAAAACAAATACATACATGTATAGCAATAATATGACAATAATTATTACATTACAATTTTATATTTATATGTAAAATATTTGTAGGGACACAATTGTGATATTTATTCAGCATACAGTATTTTTTTGTGTACAAGTTTCATATATATTTCTGTTGGTTTGCACTCAGCAAGTAATAACTGACGTCAACGGCATTTGCTTAAATAACAATTAAGAACATTGTCAGTGCTAAAACTGTGAATTTTTATTCAAATTGAAAGGGGGTGGAAGACGCCTCTAACACGCTACTCAGTTATATGTCTTCATTTTGTTATCTGTGTAAAAATGTATGAATACATATATTGTTGTTGTAACACACGTTCACAGCCGATGTCTACGTTGTTATATGTTTTATATTTTTCTTACGAAACCCAAAAAAAGTGTGTAATATTACATTGTATTAGCTGTACTTGTATTTAGCTGGTGCTGACGCTAGTGCGTGGACGCACTAGCAGGCGCATTAATTTGAGTGAACCCTTGGGACCATCGAGAAATCCGCGCCATAAAATGCCTTTATAGCCATCCACATCGCGCTCTAGCAAGCGCTGATAGAGCCCAAATGGATTACTTTAAAATGAGATCCATAAATGTATATGAGATTGGAACTTGGTTCTTGCTAAAGTTTAAATAGTTGGATTTACCTGAGAGAACAGGCGTTGCCATACCAAAAAGCTGCCGATTGTGCAACGGCGCAGTTAGTTTCACTCTCATCGTTGTCTTTGTCATGTGTACTGAACTTTTTGCCCGTGTGTTGGCGCAATGCATCGAAGGCATCTCCTTGATACTTGCCTAGAACGTTCAAACGGTATTGCTCCGATTCGCTGCCAATACTGAAATGATCATAGAGGGCGTAACGCAGCTCCTGCTTGCGATTTTCTAGTTGAACGAGAAGTTCGTAGTCTCCACTGCTTGAGATTTGATGCAGCTTTTCAAGGCCGAGGAAAAACTCCGCTGTGAGTGGCCCAAAGCCAATCTTGTAGTCCGTCCATTTGCGATTAAAGTCCTCGCTACCATCAAAACGATTTGCAACCAAAGTCCAGCCGCCGCCGCGTGTCTTCTGATCACAAAATACAAAAAATGCTTCCATATTAGCCTGCGGACGAATACGCACAACACCGTGCTGTTGTTTCAAGCAGTTGTGTGGCGTACTCGGTTCACCGGTAATGGCCGGCATTCCTAATCTACCAAGATCACCCGTGCCTACTTTAGAGGCAACTGGGTCTGCAGCATCTGGTAGGCCCTGTGGATCCACATCGAGTCTGCAACCAAGTTTTAGCTATGACTTATTGTATTCTATATGGAATATATACCTACATGCGCGTACCAAAGTTTCTGGGCATCGCTGCCGTTGTGACAGCTGTCTGGTAAACACCCGAGCGACGCAGATCCACAACTTGCTCCTGCAAGCTGCCTATTTTCACCTTGGCACTGGCTATTTCATTAGACAGCGCCTGAATACGAGTTGTTATTTTGCTAAGAGCTGATAAGGGGCAGCTTCCTGTTGTCTGTATAGAATATAAAGAGTAGAGAACATATATATAAAGCTATGTTTTTTTTTAGTGCACGTCATTTAACATATCTTAGAGTTAGTCAACTATGATAGTCTAGTTTATGTGCAATTGACTATACATATATTATAATGTTCTGTTCAGTCACAGCAACCACAACAGTATTTTTTCAGAACTTCTTGTCCTTTTTCTTTAAAGCTTAACTCACCGAATTATCCAGAGGTAAAAGCGTGTCACCCAAATCGCTATGGGTAGTAGTTAGGCAGGCCAGCATTGTGACCAGCGCGTCCAGCTGGAGCATTTGCGACATGACGCTCCTGTTCAAATACACAGCTATACTGAGCTGGGGCTAACGCTCCGGCAATGTGGCTCAGTCTATTAACTTGATGCTTTGTTCAATTGCAGCGACAAAGGTCATCAATTGAATTGATTCAGCATTTTAATTTTTAATTCAAATGCACACAGGCGCTAAAACAAGTATTCTAAGCTCTCGGGCTATCGACTTGTTTTCCAGTTAGTTTCTCGGAATGAGCAAAATGCAGCTCGCAGCAAGTCTACGAATAGAAAATTAGCTGAGGGTCGACTAAGCCGCATTCGCCTATCTGAGCTGTAAGCGTGCACAGCTTACTTTTTATCTAGGAGTAAAATTGAAAACTGAGTATGGCACTGGAAGCACTAGTCACAGCATTAGCCTGTCTCAGTACTACAACAACAACGCTACCCGATAAGCCATTACCACGTATTATGAAAAACTCACTCGAGCCATTTAGAGTTGACAATGTAAGTAAAATTTACATTAAGTGCAATTGACAAACTAAAGACTTGATTGCAGAGCACAAGCGGCTGTCCAGTCGGTGCATTGGGGGGTGTAATGGCGCGGTAGGTATTATTTAATAATAATAAGTTTTAAATGCTGTTAAATTTGTTTTGTGTTTTAAGTGTTCAACACATGACTGAAGAACTGCGGTTACTTCGCTCAGATCTCGAAGAATTGCAACAGATTATCTATGAGTATAAAAGCCAAGCACCAGTCATACAACTTGGATCACGCATGTAAGTAATTGAATCACATTTAGCAAACCAACTGGACTTAAAGTCGCTACTGATACAAAAAGTGACCAATTATAAAAGATTTGTTTGATTTGGTGTCGCTGTCAGTAACATATATTCTTTTATATCCACATATGTATTTATGTATACGTAAAAAACATCCAAATAGTTAAAGTGCATCGAATATTGATATGCTAGTCAAGAATCAAAAATATTTAATCCATTATGTAACAGCAGAGTTCCTTGCGACTTAAATTTATAATATTTTCCATTCGGACAGTGTGAATGACATCGCTTATAGTTTTTAACATAACTTTCCTCTTTTGCCGCTTAGTCTTCCAATTCAGCCATTTCCACCCAATGTCGTGGCTCCAGGCACCGAAGCCGATGACACACCACGCAATTGCCTGGATCAAAAACATGGCCAGGTACGCATCCGGATTGCGCCCGAAATGGAGCCCTTCTATGTGAGCTGCGATCAAAAGGTGCGCGACGGCGGCTGGCTTGTTATTGCCTATCGCTTCGATGGCAACGAGGACTTCAAGCGCGATTGGCATGCTTACAAGACCGGATTTGGAGCGCTTAACTCCGAGTTTTTTATCGGTCTGGATAAGCTGCATCGCCTGACCAACAGCGGTGATCACGAGCTGCTCATTATAATGCGCAGCAAGTCGCGGGAGGAGAAATTCGCACTCTACGATCAGTTTAGCATTGGCAGCGAGGCGGAAAAGTATTTGCTCTATGTGCTGGGCGCCTACAAGGGCGACGCAGGCGACTCTCTGCGTTATCATGCTGGCAAAAAGTTTACCACCTTCGACCAGGATAACGATGACAACGGACAGAACTGTGCTCGCACACACGCCGGTGCCTGGTGGTATGGACGCGAATGCTTTGAGAGGTGTGCTAATCATTTCATTTTATTATAAAACATAAGTATGCTTTCACATATCAAAGCAATTGCCAAAAAGTCTTAGATGTATTTCTAACTATTTAAACTCGTCATCTGTTCGTATGTCTGCCAATTGTCAGTTTATTATGTTGAAGCCTCAGAGACTTCTCCAAGAATATTGCATTTGATTTAGTTGCATGGAAACATAATTATGTGACTAAGATCAACAAAGCAACAAAATTATCTAAATAACGGGATGAGAAAGGTAATTAATACGTATAAGAGACTTATACATCGACTAGTTTTATATGGCTGGCATTTCGGTTTCATTTGTGTTCTTTTTTTGTCCCCTGAGTCAATTTTCTATGTTAGGATACGAAGTAAATAGGTATTTGCAGTCGGGCGTGACCAACAGCTCAATACTCGTTCACGGTGTAAGAGCAACCAATATATGTACAATTATATTATTTTCACACAACAATACTTACAAATATTAGTGAAAACGATGCAATCGGGCGACCGAACTAAAAAGAAAATGTAAATTATTAGTTAGAGTATATTGACATGTGTTTAAGTTCATAAAGTGAAAAGTGTATATATTGGATATGTATCTCTCTGTCTGTCGTCTCTGTCGTCAAAATTTTCGTCAATAGGGCGTGGCAAATCGGACGAATCAATATACGTAACTTCATCAGTTTTAATGTTAGATATATAAAAATTCTAACTACTAATCACGTCTTCTAAAGATTGTACACACAAATAATGGCACTTCAAGCTCCAATCAACATTGATTGGCATGATCGATGTAACGGACTAAAACAGGTATCTCCAACTCCATTAGGTATAAATGTATATTCTTGGCCAGCACGAGTCGATCTAGTTAAGTGCAGTTGTCTGCATAAGCGCATCGGTCTAAGCGAGAGACTTAATGTTGGTTTAGAACTATCGGTATTTCAGTCTGGTTTTTTTTTAAATATATTTTAAGTAACATCTTCTATCCATCAGATCACATTGTGTGGGTGTCTGTTCGCAAAAAGTATATATATTTGTGACAATTTCAGGGAAATGCGTGTCTTTTGGTCGAACACTATCGGCTTGAGCACTATTAATTATTTTATTAATATTAATACTTTAACTTAAACTTATGTTCTTGTAGCAATCTGTTTGGGACCTTTCAATCAAAGTACGGCCAGGAGATTGGCTATTTTAAGGGAATTCTGTGGAAGACCTTTGTTCCTGGTCCTACTGGATCGTTGCGATATGTGCGCATGCTAATCAGACCTTATAGGCAGACGTAGCCTATACGTTGGAAATAGTCTTAATAGTTCAGCACACAAGATTCCTATATAGGTTCTACTTAGATTTTAATTGCACAAAAATAAATATTTACGGCTATATATATATATATATATATATATATATTTATATATATATATATATATATATATATATATATATATATATATATATTTATTTTTATG